>JABUQX010134891.1:52500-55000 GCA_015478945.1 Trachelipus rathkii | reverse complement strand
ATGATTTGGTTTTGGATGGGCAAAACTGAAAGTTTGAGAGGCTCTCGCAGAGAGGTTTGGGCAGGGTATGTAAAAGGAAGTTTTTGAAAGTTTATGGGTAAGAGTAAGGCAAAGGTAGTTAGTGAGTCATCGGTGTTTAATCATGTTGGATGGTTAACAATTGGAACAGTATCCAGGTTTAAATATTTAGTCTATTCATTGGATGAAAAGGGGCGGATGATGCATTGTTGTAGGAAAGTTGTGAATGGTATGAAGATGGCTGTGCAATTAAATCTTTGGTGAATGCAAAGAAACTAAGCCTTGAATGTGCTAGGGTCTTACACGAGGGTATATTGTTACCTGTGTTAATGCATAGTTTGGTCATATGGAAAGGATGGACGATAGTTGGTTGGTTAAGCGGATTTATAGTGGTGAATGTGCTGGGAATCGACCTGGCTAGAGATCAGCTAAAAATGAGTCAGTAAAGAGAGTCTTGAAAAAATGTGAGTTTGGCTGAGGCAGCGAGAAAGGTGCATAGGAGTGAATGGCAGCGTTTTGCGAGAGTCATGGTTGTGAACCTGGCATACAGAACGAGACCTACATTGTTGAAATACCACAGTGGGAACCTCTAGCAGTGTTGTAAACCCTGGTGAATTTTGGCTGCTACTGTCCCTCCAGTTAAGGGCATGAGAGGATGGTGGGAGTGGGGCTTTCCTTCGACATACGCCATGTTCTTCTTCTAGCTTTCTGTTTTCGGTGCGTTGTGCACCCACTCCTAATCTGTGGAAAGGGGAAGATGGTGATAAGAAGAACATATCATTCTTTATCTTCCCCGTGTATGTCCAAATGGGGACTTTTACACACAGAGGAAACAGAATAGCTAAATATAGGAACATGAGGTATGTCGAAAAAAAAGCCCCATACTCTCCCCTCATACCCTCTAGTGTGAGCCCATCGCGGTCAAAAATCCATCCTAGAGCTTCACAACACCACGACTGACCCCCGCTGTGGTATCTTATCAATGGTTTATCCCCTTTGGCCAGGGCCACAATCAAGCCTCCTCACAAAATTAACTATTCACTCGTATTATCTACCATTTATATCTCTTCTGTAAAATTCACATTACTTTCCTTCAGACGTTCTTTAACTAACTTAATCCATCTTTTCTTAGGTCTCCCACCCAATCGATTCCCAATACAATCACCTCTACACATCCGCTTAACCAACCGACTATCATTCATCCATTCCCTTAATACACTCTCATTTATTTTATCATCTTCATTTTTAAATTCTTTTCACATCTAACACGCAAATAATATCCATCTCAACAGTTTTGCTGCTATACTTTAACATCGGTAACAAGAAACCATCATGCAGAACCCTAGCGCAATAAAAACTTAATCCACCTGCATTCACAAAATTTTTAATTGTACAAGCCAGTCTCCTATCACTTATGACTTTCCTATTACACACTGCATTATCCCTTCCATTTTCAGTCTAAACATTTAAACTCAGATACTTGTTCCAGTTGCTCATCATCCAAGATAATTTACACTGCATACTCTCCTCACCCAAAACCACACCCTTACTCTTATCTACATTTACATTTAAAACCATTCCTTTTACACACCCTACCAAATCCTTCTACCAATCCCTCAAATTTTCTTCAGATTCGCCACATAAAACCAAATCATCGGTATACAATCAACAGGGCACCCTCCACTCTCTTCCATTCTCCACAAGTCTAACCCCCTCCCTTATGCCTTCTGCTACCTTCAAATCTTTCATCATCCAACTCATAAATTGATTAAATAGCCATGAAGACATAATACATCTCTGGCCTCTACTCCACTCTTACATTATACTCATCTACTCATTCTACTTCATTATTTTACATGCTTCACTATCGACATACATAATTTACTCTCCATTCATTTAGTCTTTATTAACACCTGCTGCAGAGCTTCCTATTAATTCTTCAATACCCATTGAAGTTCATAAAATCTAATATAATTTGTACCCTCATCTCTTATTATCTCACCCATTTGCTTCAATAAAACTTGATCTACAGGTCCTCTACCAATTTAAATGTACCACGTTCATCAACAATCAGCCTCTCTAAATACTTCACGCACTCATTCAACCAAAAGACCAGCATGTATATCTTCCAGGAAATACTCACTAAATCCAATTCCTTTAGTTCCTATAATTCTTTTTATCAACATTATTTTTATAAAAGGATACTATCACTGCTCCTCCAGTACTTCGAAATATTCCTTCCATAAACGTTTTGTTACACAGCTTCCATATCCAGTTAACCCCAATATCACCTCCATTATTGATCATTTCACCAGTAATTCCGCCTATACCTACTGATTTAACATTCTTTAACCTTTCTCTCACTCTATCCATTACCTTCTCCTTACCAGTTACCTAATCCCCAAAATATCTACTTTATCATGCACCATCAAACCAACACACATTCTCACTATCAATGCTATGCAGATTGAGGTGTTCTTTC
>JABUQX010134891.1:40000-42500 GCA_015478945.1 Trachelipus rathkii | reverse complement strand
AGGCCTATGAGATGATTGTTATTAATAGGGAAACTCTTTAGTAGATGCTAATGATGAATGAAGGTTGATAGTGAAGTGTGTGTAAAAATAAAATGGAGGGGAAAGTAAATGGGTTAATATTAATTGTAGAGTGAGGGAGGGATGTGTTATGTCTCCATGGCTATTTAATTTGTATATGGATGGGGTGTGATGAAAAGAATTAAATGTTGGGGGTGGCGTGAGAGGGGTTAGACTTGTGGAGAAGGGAAGAGAGTTGAGGGTGCCCCTCTGCTTATTGTGTGTTGATGATTTTGGCTCAGGCCATGACAAAACTGAAGAAAGTTTGAGAAGATTGGTAGAGAGGTTTGGCAGGGTGTGTAAAAGGAAGTTTTTGAAAGTTTATGTAGGTAAGAGTAAGGCAAAGGTAATTAGTGAGTCAACGGTGTTTAATCATGTTGGATGGTCAACATTGGAAACAGTATCCAGGTTTATATATTTAGTCTATTCATTGGATGAAAGGGGTGTAGATGCATTGTTGTAGAAAGTTGTGAATGGTAAGGAAGATAACTGGTGCAATTAAATCCCAGAATGCAAAGAAACTAAGCCTTGAATGCGCTAGGGTCTTACATGAGGGTATATTGTTACCTATGTTAATGCATAGTAGTGAGTCATGTGGAAAGGATGGACGATAGTAAGTTGGATATCAGATTCATAGTGGGAAATGTGCTGGGAATTGACCGGCTAGGGGACCGAATCAAAAGTGGATTGAGTTAGTAAAAGAGTGTCTGAAGGAAAATGTGTAGTTTGGCTGAGGTGACGAGAAAGGTGCATAATAGGAGGCGTCATGATTGTGGACTCACCTCATGAATCAGCAACCACATTGTTGAAATACTCACAGTGGAACCTTTCTAGCGGTGCTGTAAAACCCTTAGGTGGAATTTTATTGGCTGCTGACTCTCGGGTCCTCCACTTAAGGGTATGAGGATGAGGAGTGGGGCTCCTTCGATTTTACGCCATGTTCTTCCAGCTTTTCTGTTTCGGTGTATGCTGCGCCCTCACTCCCAATCTGTGGAAAGGGGAAGATGCAGAAGAAGAAGACATATCATTCTTTATTTCCTTTGTATGTTCATATGGGGGAGTGCTACATACAGAGTGAAGCAGAATAGCTAAATAGAGGAACACGAGGTATGTCGAAAAGAAAGCCCCATACTCTCTCATACCATCAAGTGTGAACTCGTCGCAGTCAGAAAATCTATCCTAGAGCTTCACATCATCGAGGACTTGCACTGTGGTATCTTATAAAAGGTTTACCCTTCTTGGCCAGGCCCACAAAAAAGCCTCCCCTACAAAATCACACTATTCTACTCGAATATACTCATTCATCTCACTCTGTAAAATTCACATTACTTTCTTCAGAGTTATTATTTAACTAACTTAATTCATCTTTTCTTAGGTCTCCACCCGGTCGATTTCCAATACAATCACCTCTACATCCGCTTAACCAACCGACTATCATTCATCCATTCCACATGACCAAACCTCACTATTCTATCATTCCTCATTTTATAAATTCTTCTCACATCTAACACGCCCCAAAGAATATTCATCTGAACAGACTGCACCTTAGATCTATACCTCGTATTCTTTACCATAGTTTTGCTGCTATGCTTTAACATCGGTAACAAGAAACCATCATGCAGAACCATAGCGCAATCAAAATTTAGTCCACTTGCATTCACGAAATTTTTAACTGCGGCCAAGACAGTCTCCTATCATGACTTTCCTATTACACACTGCATCATCCGTTCCATTTTCAGTCTAAACATTTCTTAAACTCAGATCCTTGTTCCAGCTGCTCACCATCCAAGATAATTTACACTGCGTACTCTCCTCACCCAAACACCACCTTACTTTAGTTTAAACCATCCATACAATTTCACACTGTGGACTCCTTCTACCGTTCCTCTCTCAAACTTTCTTCAGATTCGCCACATAAAACCAAATTATATGTATACAATCAACAGGGCACCCTCCACTCTCTTCCATTCTCCACAAGTCTAACCCACTCCCTCATGCCTTCCCTAATTTCAAATCTTTCATTATCCAACCCATAAATAGATTAAATAACCATGAAGACATAATATATCTTGGGCCTCTGATCTACACTTCTTCCTAATATTATACCATTCACTATCTACTCCATTTATTTTTATTTCTTCTTTACATTCTTCACTATCATTACTATAATTACATTTGATTCATTCATAAGCATATCACTAACACTGCTACAGACTTCTATTAATTTTTCAATACCCCTATTAAAAGCTTCAATAAAATCTTAATATAATTTGTACCCTCATCTTTCTTCTAATCTCTTCACCCATTTGCTTTTAATGTAAAAACTTGATCTACACATCCTCTTCCACTTTTAAATGAACCTTGTTCTTCAACAATCAGCCTCTCAGTCACTCCACGCACTCATTCAACCAAAAGACCAGCATGTATATCTTCCAGGAAACAC
>JABUQX010134891.1:0-27500 GCA_015478945.1 Trachelipus rathkii | reverse complement strand
TTGCATCTAGTTTTTCTTGGTGATAGTTTTTAATCATTTGCACTACATCTTTGGCAATGTGTGTGTTTCTTCATCACTACTGGACTGTAGAAATTTTCCAGTAAATCTGTTGATTTACTCTGTAGAAAGTGTTGGTCTTTAGATTTCATTTTTCCTTTACTGCGGTGAATTAATAGACTGTTCGGATTGAAGTTTTTCAACTGCAACACAAAGTGACGATTTAACTTGTTCTAATATTGTGTTACAAAAACACTTGCCTTTATAACGGGGATCTAAGTAAGTTGCAATAGCATGAAGATTAATTCCACAGAACCAAAGCGTTTTCTAGCTCTAGTTTAATTACATCTTCATTCTTTTTAAACTGTCATTATTTTCATTTGAAGATGGTTTCAAAATGCTCCTTTGCGCTGTGATTAATGGTATTACATAGAGACAACCGAAGCTGTAGAGGCGCTGATTTTTTTGGTAATTTTTCAAATGGTTTCAATAGCTTAATGCAGTGTGATATGATGTCATTTTCCACATTAGTAAGAATGTTAACTTTGGAATACGAACTGGCGTACGAAGCAAGAGGTTCTTTGAGTAATACCATTCTTCTTTCCATCATATGGCGCTGCAATTATTCCAGCGAGTTGGAATGTTTGATAACATTAAGATATGGAACATCAAGCCGTTTTTGAATTGGCTTCAACTCATTTTCTACTTTCAGATTAATCTTAAGTATTTTTATTATAAAATTCTTTATCAATCTCGACAATAAATATTCGCGCAACATCCGCAGGGCAAAGCGCGGATGCGGATGCGGATCTTTAATAATGTGCGGATACTCCGCGGATGTTATCTGCATCACTAATATATATATATATATATATATATATATATATATATATATATATATATAGTTATTATATATATATATATATATATATATATATATATATATATATATATATATATATATATATATCTATATATATATAAAATTCGGTTTAATTAAAATGTTTTTTAATTCCTTTGGGTTTACATCCCTTTATATACTCATATATAGCACGATTATAGTGTCTTTTGACTTATATATATATATATATATATAGTAGAGAGTATATATATATATATATATATATATATATATATATATATAGCATCTATAGATGGCAACCTATATATATATATATATATATACGGCATTTTCATAACATCTGAACATTAACAGCACTTATAGGTTCATATTAATTTTCCGGAAGCTGAGCATATTAGCTATGCTTTAACATGTTACAAAATTAATAAAATTAATATTACTTCGAATCGTGCAGAATACAAATGCTAATGTAGTGCTTAGATTTCCATTTATTACAAGTTATTTTTATATTCCATTTATATTTTTATTTTTAAATCCAAATTTAGTGATTTAATGAGAATTTATATTGGAAAATAAGTAATGTTTTTTTAATTTCTCTTTTGTAATGTTATTTTTTTTCATTTCAATATTTTTTCTTATATTATTTTTCTTATAATATTATTTTTCTTATAATAATTTCTTATAATGTTTTTAGTTTAAATTATTGGCCAATACATTAAAAATAACATTAATTTAAAATAAGTAATGAACATTAATCGGAAATTAAAAATTACATTAATAAATACTAGTAATATAGAATTTATTAATTTATTAGTACGCAAGAATAATTAATAACTTATACGTAAATATATCAAATGTTTATTTAATTCTTAAACGGAAAACGAAAAGTAATAATAATAATAATAATAATAATAATAATAATAATAATAATAATAATAATAATAATAATAATAATAATAATAATAATAATAATAATAATAATAATAATAATAATAATAATAATAATAATACTAATAATAATAATAATAATAATAATAATAATAATAATAATAAATTATTAATATATTTATTATATTTGTTATGCTAATTACAATGTTAATTAAATTTATATTTATAATTATTTTAAATTATTAAATTAAAATCATTATTAATAATATTATTAATTTATTAATTTATTAATTTATTATAATTATAATAATAATTATAATTATAATAATAATATTAATAATAATAATAATAATATTATAATACTAATTTTAATGATAAACACACACACACACACACACATACATACATACATACATAATAATAATAATAATAATAATAATACTAATAATAATAATAAAACTAATTATAATAATGATACTAATACTAATAATACTAATACTAATAATAGACTAATACTATTAATACCAATAATACTAATTGTAATAATATTTTAATAATACGGTAATTGTAATAATTGTAATAATAATTATAATAATAATAATTATAATAATAATAATTATTGTAATAATAATTATTGTAATAATAATAATAATAATAATAATAATAATAATAATAATAATAATAATAATAATAATAATAATAATAATAATAATAATAATAATAATAATAATAATAATAATAATAATAATAATAAATTATTGTAATAATAATAAATTATTATATTAATAATAATTATTGTAATAATAATAATTATTGTAATAATAATAATTATTGTAATAATAATAATTATTGTAATAATAATAATAATAACAAAAATAATACCATGAAAACACACAAAAGGAATAAGAATAATAATAATAGTTATAATAATTATAATAATTATAATAATTATAATAATAATTATAATTATAACAATTATAATAATTATAATAATTATAACAATTATAACAATTATAATAATAATAATAATTATAAATAATTATTAATTATTATTATTATTACTATTATAATTATAATTATAATTATAATTATAATTATAATTATAATTATAATTATAATTATAATTATAATTATAATTATTATTATACTATAATTATAATTATAAATAATTATAATTATAATTATAATTATAATTAAAAAGAAAAAACAGATTTGAAACTTTAAGTTTTATTTCCCCGCAGTTCAGCTGGTAGCAATTCATATTTTCCTAACAATAATTCAACCACACCTTGAATTAAAATACGGTATAACATAACGTACCGTTTTTCTTAAATGTATTAGAATCGAAATAAAGTACATAATAGAACGCCGTAACAACGTTATATTAATATGACCCTATTATATGAATGGTTATATATTCAATTTTAATTACTGTTAAGTAATTATCGTTAATTATTTCGAGTTAATATAATTATCGACTTATGTTATTTAGTGTAAACTTATATATTTTCACACACTTCGATGAACTTGGGTACTTTTCAACGTAGGTTTCGGCGGATGTACCTTTATCCTTATCAATGGACCAAACCTAAAGACTAATAAATAAATATAAAGAGTATTTTGTATCTTAGAAAACCTGCGTGCAAAGGAACCCATATATATATACATATATATATCTATCTATCTATCTATCTATCTATCTATCTATCTATCTATATATATATATGCTATTTATATATTTATATCTGTATATATATATATATATATATATATATATATATATATAAAGATCAACTTCTTTAAATGACACAATCGTATGCAAATAGTTATTATTCTTGTCAATTAACCAACTGTTGTACTTTTTGAAATGTGTCAAATTAAGTTATTTTGAACTTAATAAAAATAGAAAAACCGAATATGAAAAAGCATTTAAGTGGGCAAACTCTATATATATATATATATACATATATATATATATATATATATATATATATATATATATATATATATATATATATATATATATATATATATATATATATATAAATTCTATAAATGCTTTCTATAACATCTGAACATTAACAGCACTTAGGTTTATATTAATTTTCCGGAAGTGTACATAAATATATATATAAATAATTATATATATATATATATATATATAGTTATATATATATATATATATATATATATATATATATATATATATATATATATATATATATATATATATATATATATATATATATATATATATAAATATGTGTATATATATATAAATAAATTATATATAATTTATTTATTTCACACAAAGCACCATATCACACATAGCTGCAGGGTGGTGTTGGTGGCTGATAAGTTTTCAAATTTATCACGACCATTCACGAAAAGAAACATGTGATAGAAGGGGGTATTTAGCCCCTTGCTATCAGATGAAGAGAATTATGAAATGTTCTTCCTTTGGACTCGACGACTTTACAAACTCAGCTTCACTTTTCCAAATATTTAAAAAGTTTCAAAATTCTTTTTCCTTCTTCTTTTAATTTTCATTTCATCAAAATAGTTAAAAGCAAATGTTGTCGACAAAATTTAAAATTAAATACTTAAAATTTCTGAATCGTCAGTATAAATTATTTTCTATCCTAGTTACTGAAACTTTAAATCCAAAACTAAAGTACTCTCTTCTTAATATATATTCCCCAAAGTACTTATTTAGTAATTTCCTTCTCAGATTTACAATTCTCTCTCTCTCTCTCTCTCTCTCTCTCTCTCTCTCTCTCTCTCTCTCTCCTCTCTCTCTCTCTCTCTCTCTCAGATTTTCCAAATTCTTCAAGTAGTCTTCCTTTGGTGCTACTTTATTCTTCATTCTGGTTTCCAACGAACACGTTCACACTCGATGATAGTCGGATTATATATATATAGAAAGATATATATATATATATATATATATATATATATATATATATATATATATATATATATATATATATATATATATATATATATATATATATATATATATATAATAAATAAGAGGTTCTAGCTACATAACATATTCAGTAGTTATCATCAAAATAGATAGCTTGGTGAAAAAGACATGTGACCAAAACACTTTATAAGAGATATGCTTAATGAAATATTCAACTCTTCAATGACTCCTTTCAATATTGACCTATTTGTCAACTTCTTCCTAAACAAACACCACAGATCCATCAAATATACCTCTACAATGAAGAAATAAGATAATTAACACCATTTATACTTCTATAAACACAAAAGAAAATGACGGGAGTTGATATATATATATATATATATATATATATATATATATATATATATATATATATATATATATATATATATATATATATATATATATATATATATATATATATATATATATATATATATATATATATATAGTTTTGTTTTCTATAAGCCCTCTTCTGTTTGTATTTTTTTTTGAAAAGTTTCAATTACTATTTATTTAAGCTCCCTCGGCAAAATTCCTCTTCTATACCTTAAAAAATAGTACCCGCAGTTGCTCATAAAATATTAATAATGTTTTAAATTTTAAATATTTTAAGGCAGATCTCAGAGTTGACTTTGTATTTCGGAAGTGGAATTCTTTACTGCAAAATTAAATTACTATTCAAAAAAGCTTTTTGAGGGAACTTTCATTTTTTTAAAAACATTGCAATGGAAATAATTTTTAGCTGCACAACTAATAATGGTAAACGTTTTTCACGTTATGTATGTTTTACTTCAATTACTTTCAATCATGTATATTAGTTTGAATATTTTAATCGGAATTTTTTCTTCAAGTCTTAAAACATCTTAATACATTATCAGCAATCTATAATGCTCCATTAAATCAAATAATCCACTTTATATCTCATATAAACTGGATTATTTGATTTGATGGAGCAGTAAAGATTGTTGATGATGTATTGAAACTCATCATCATATTGCTTGACTTAAAAATTAGATATATGATAAATCAAACTATTTTGTTTTTCAAGTTAAAATTAGAAAAGACAACATCCCTTAGCATAAAACTTTGATTCTTGCGAGATTAATTAGGAAACATTATAAAATTCGACTAGTAATAATATTGAAACTTTTCAGTCCACAGAAATTAAAGGCACAAGCCCTTATTCATAATAGTTCTTTATTTTCAGACTTACACAAAACTTCTTAAATATATTCTTTTCGTGAACTTTACCTCCAAATTAAAATGTCATATATATATATATATATATATATATATATATATATATATATATATATATATATATATATATATATATATATATATATATATATATATATATATATATATATATATATATATATATATATATATATATATATATATATATATATATAGTAACTAATCATATACATCCTAGTCTTTTCCAAATACATTTAAGAGCCGACTTAGTGTTCTTCTTTTACTTAAGTTGCTTCTCTTACTCATATTTCCTTGGCTTTAAACCCATTATTAATATGACCTGTAACGCAAAGAACAGTGTGCACCTTCAAGATATGCAATTCATTTTCAAAAATATAACTTCAAAATAACTATTCAAATAACTATTCAAAAATATTTAGTTGGTTTACCTCAAATAGCTAATCGTTGATTTTAGTATTTTACGTTAATCAGATGTTATATAAAAAATTTTAATTTATATTTGAAGACCATCTCGTGTTCCCTGAAGAAATATCCTTTTTACATTTCTGCAGGTCTTTATACCTGATCAAAGGATGCTTGAATGTCTACAATATGCATCCAGATCCAGAATTCCGTCAGTGTTAATGCAAATGGAAATTAATCCTTGAAAAACTAGAAAGTTTTTACCCTGTCTTTTTTCAATCATAAATCATAAATTAATTTTTCTCTGTGGAGAATATTCCTGCTTTAGAAGGTCTTAAATAACTGAAATGTTATATAAACTTTCAAGTCATAATTCTAAAATACTCGTAAAATTCTTCAAATTCAATTTGTAATAAAGGTTTCTGAAAAATTTTACTACTGTGGTTTACAATTAAGTTGAGTTATTTACGCCTCCAATGAAAAGTTCAATAATTTACCATAATATAACCAGTAGAATTCCCCTTTGCATGTTTGAAAATGAAAATGAACACATTTTCCCCAGAATATTTTGGTATAGTGTAAACATGTTATTACCACGTATTTTGAAATCGCTTGTGATAAATTACTACTACAATTACTATAAAAATTTATCGAATAACAAGATCTGTGTAAAATACTTCAAACCACTTAATATAAAAAATAACATTACGAAATAATTCTACGGGAAATGATACATAATAATTTTCAATAGTATAAATAAATTATAATATATATTATAATGATACATTATAATTATATCTATAATTATTATAATTATATTATAATTATAATAATAATTAATGAGCTGAAATGATAATTACTCATTGTTATATTTAAAATATAATGTATAATGTTAATATTAATAATATATTATATAATAATTATTTATACTTTAAATACTAATCAAAAAATATATTGGTGTTAATTTTAAACTGTAATTATAATTGATGTACATAATTTAAACTATAATTATAATTCATAATCTATAATTATAATTATTTGTATTCTATTATTGTATTATATTATTTAAGAATTCATTATTATTATTAGGTTCATTATTATATTATTATTATTATTATTAGTTATAATGTATTTCTATGATTATTATTATGTTTTATATTATGATTCTTATTATGCTTTATTTTAATATTTAGTAATATTTATTCTAATTATTTATTATTAATGATTATTATTAATCATTATATTAATATATTATATTCAATGTTTTAATTAATAATCATATTAATTAATAATATATATTAATAATTTTAGTTACTTAATAATATTATTATTAATACATATATATTATTTTATATTATTATTAATATATTATTCCATTAACAATCTATATTAATAATATTCTATAATAATACGATTATTAATAATTATAATAATAATATTATTATAATAATTTATTTAATAATTGAATATTGTTAAATAAAGTCACTATATAAAACATGATAAATAGATTAGATGTATAAAGAATATATTATTAATACTAACATATTAATAATAAAATTATTAATAGTAAATATTATTATTAATATTACTTAATAATAATCTATTAATAATAATATTATTAATATAATTTATTATAATTAATACTATTTATTGAATAATAATATTTTAACTATTATATATTAATAATAATATATAATAATTAATATTATTATCATAATCTTATTATAATAATTATAATATTAATCATAATTAATAAGATGGATGAGTAAATCTACTTAATCACAAATAATTATTACAAGAAAATGGTGGAAATTATGTAATATCCTGATAATATGATTCATAATAATATTATTATATAGACTATTACTTAATAATAATATTATTAATACATAATTATTATAATTAAATATTAATAATATATTTTAAATTATCATATTAATAATAATATTATTAATAATAATATATTATAATAATAATTATTAATAATAATACCATAATACCTAATATCTTTGAGTTAATATTATCAAAATAATATTATTTTCAACAGGATTATTAATGAATAAACTTATTAACTAGATAACTATTGATAACTCCACCATATATTAATAATAATATATTAAATATTAATATTAATAATAATATATTCTCTCTCCAACATCAAATCAATCTCCAAAAATCACTTTCATCTCAATAAATAATACAAAGTTATGTAATTACAATAATAAGATATAATCTGCAGAGCGTTAGAATTAAAAAGGATAAGCGAGGGACGTTGCCGTCCATGACGCCCAATTAAATCCAATAAGAATAATTAATATAATAATAATCAATCAATAATAATTATAATAATAATACTACTAGAACAAATAGTATAAAATTAATAATTATATTTAACAAATGTCCTCATAAATAAAATATGAAGCCTGTTAACATATACATTTCAATCATAATATATAATAATCTAATAAAAAAAGTAAAAAGAACTAATAATAAAAAATAAAATAATAATATAATATCATATAGTAAAATATCCAATCAACTAATAATAATAGTTAAATAATAATTAACATATAACCGAATATTCCGAGTAATATATTAATCATTACAATGATCACAATATGTGATAATACTCAATAATATGGGTGATGCTAATAATGTTTTACGTGAGTGCATAAATAATAATAAAAGTAATAGATAATAATAATAATAAATCTAATAATAATGATAATATTAAAACTATAAATAATATAATAATAATAATAATAGTAAGTCAGGATAATGATAATAATAGAATATTAATAATCAATAATAATCAATAATAATAATATTATATATAATTAATATATAATAATAATAATAATCAATAATCATAATAATAATAGATAATAATAAACTAACTAATAAAATAACACGTATTAATGATAATAAACATTCAATCATTATAAGCATTTCAACTGCAAGAATTCACTAACCTCTGTGGCTGATGATTAAAATAAGATTTTATCAATAAGCAATTGAATTCAAAATGAAGTAATTGTAATTTTCACAAGGAAATTGATAGAGGATATAAATTATTAAGTATTTTCACTACTTGGCTATGATAATGTTAGATAATATCAATTTAACAATATAAATAATAATTAAGAAGAATATACACACTAAATTCTTCATAAGCATATAATAATGCAAAATTAAATAATGACAAGAAAACGACTGTAATAACCATAATAATAATAATAAATACACAATCAATACAATAAAAATAATTAATAATAATTGCACAATAATATAATCATCATAATAATAATAATAATAATATTATAATAAGTAAAAATAATAATAATAATAAATTATAATAATACCACCAACACTATTAGTACAACTAAGGGTTGCTTTATCGTCATAGCTATGAATGAAGCTTTGTAGCATGAGTAAACAAAATCAAATTAGGTATTAACAAATATTATAATAGTATACATTATAAACTACATCTAAATAATTGGAATAATATAATAATAATAATAATACATAATATAATAATAATAAAATTAATAAGGAATTAATAATAAAAATATAGCGAATAATAATTAATAATAATTTACATAATAATTAATAATACATAATAATAATAATATATCATATTTCAATTAACTATTGGTTTATAATTGGTATTCAGCAACATCAAATCCCCTCGCTATTATCATTGACTTAAATTCCAAGGAGAAGAACTTATGACGAGCACTAAAGGAAATATCATTACTGACTGCTATAGGAATACGTCACTCATTCATTCGGTAGACAAGTTGACCTAACTGAGGGTAGGAATGTCCTCGTAGATTTTAGTACATAAGAAGCTTTCTGATACTTTCTACGAAACGAACCCTATAGGTGATTGACTCTGGTTCAGCATTTACAGCCGGAGGAGATTATTCCACCCAATTCTATGCCCTCGTTATGAGCATGCCCTCCGCATTTCTGGGTAAGGATGTGAATTTTCTGGCATTTTGGACGTCTAAAGGGTCGATCGGGATTCGTGCACGGATCATTGTGTTCTACAAGATTGTGCGCATTTTCTTGACCAAGATGTTCAGAATCAAAAGATGCATTTGCATGACAGTTCCGCCACTTCGTCAGAATCTCTTAAGAGATCGTGAACTACATTACGTGTTAGAGCCTATAAATCATCATTAAAGTGATTAGTGACTTGACAACAATTTTGAATATGAGTGGGGGTTGTGATGTTACGGTAGTTTACGCGGCCCTGATATTACGACGAAAATTACTTTTCTTCTGACTAACATTCACGAGGTCCAAGCAGGTGTATTCACTTGCACACGCCCCAAAGCTGAAAGACAAGTAGAGTCACAGAGTGAAGGGATCACACAAGAGGGTACCTTTTTAATTTAGGTAAATTTCTTTTATTTGTTCTTTGTTTCGTTTTTTCTAAAATATAATACCTAAATAATTATTGGACACAAACTCTCGCTTAATCTAAGGAATGCATTAAACGTTAGCATCAGGACAACATTTGCTAAATGAAGACTTTATGGTGTTTCGTTTGAAAGAAAGCTTACATCAAGGGTTACTACAACAGCCCTAGTAACTTGGCACAGAATGATAGCGAATTCCTATAGTTGATCACTTTTTGCATCTACATGTATAGTTGAACAGAAGTGGCTCTTTTGATCTTTGTTATCTTACTAGAGGTATATGATATGTTCTTTTTGTAGCTTCTTAGGAGAGTTCTGTTTAATGCTAGTACCCATCGGCTACTAGATGATTATTTGTTTAATTTCTATTTCATTTACTCGTCCGGATAAGGATCTGTGATTAATACATTACCGGATCCATAATAAGATTGCAAAAGACAGGTCGATCAGGGCTATCTAGGAGAGCTATGTATCACACCTCGATATGCACAATTTGAAAAGGCCAGAAATCCAACAATCACCTGATGTACGATAGTATAGTTAAAGTCACGCAATGTCTATCATCCGCCTTGATCCGGGGCCACTCCAGCCGGCTCATAAGGCATGTACAGAATTCTCACCCGTTTGAGGGACACTAGGAGCAGTGTTGCGAACCTCTTGTCAAGTAAGTGACACACAATTACCGCAGCTGAAGAGTTGAACTTTGTAGATGTCAAAACTATAATGTATAATGATCACTATCTTTCATTAATCTTGTGTCAAAATCCTATATGGATCAGATACACTAAGAAACTGAAAAAACCATTGTGTGGACGTCACTAATTATTAGTTCATATATAACTAGGTAATGATAGTGCTGGTTTAAGTACCAGCTGGTAGGTCAGGTACAGCCGGGTATACCTTGAAGAACACATCGATAATTAGTCTATTTCGAAGAAATAATCTCGATAAGTACTAACGATATACAAATTGTATGTTTTTTAATTTATGTTAGTTCATTTGTATATTAAGATTAATTTCTTAGATAAAGGAAATATCATGATGCAATCCTTCTTGTGTATGCTTTATTATATATATATTACCATATTCTGATAAAGATTTTATTGCGCTGAAAAACCTATCCCCCACCTCACCCCCCCCCAACTGATTTTAGTGATAAAAGCCCCATTATTCATGAGAGCAAATATAAAATGTAGTTAAGTTAGGTCCATAATTATATGGGACCTTAATATTTATTTCCAAAGTATACTTTTATACACAGTATTGTTAATGTAACTATTAGGATGAAATTCCGTGAACGAGAGACGCTTTTTTCGTGGGATATAAAGGGATATATATCATATAGTGATAGTTCAGAGCTCTAGGAACCTAAGGTTACGATAAGTAACGTGGTAATACCTTTTGCCGTAATATTTATTCTATTACCCATACTTTCAGTAGTCATACGATTAAGTACTTAATGATAAATTATTATCCCATATTGAGTATAGTTATAAAAAGAGCAGGCGTAAATATTGGCGGTATTGAACATTTCTTTATTTTTAAAGATTAAATTAATTATTATATTATAATAATAAGACATTATATAATTTAATGTTAATATTAATATATATATAATAATATTATTAATAATATTAAAATTATTAAATCGTAATATTATGGTTAAATTTAATATTAATTAAAATAATGTATATAGATTATATAAATATAATATGATTAATATATAATAATTAATTAAATATCCCAATTAATACTATTAACGATACTATATTCGACATATATGCAAACATAATAAATATATTCTTTAATAAATAAACATTATATAATTTATTTAATGATACACATTAATTAATATAATATTCATCATTATATTTCAATATATATAATATTATTAATTAAATACTTAATTAAGTATATTAATTATTAATATCATTATTTATGTAACAATATTGTTTAATTAATAAATTCTTAAAATTTTTAAAACACTAATATTTCAATTTAATAAATAAATATAATTCACTTTAATAATAATAATATGACTCACTAATTATAATCAATTTAATATAGTGATTAAAAAATTATCCAACTTTATATCAATCATTAAATAAATCATTATATAATAAAATATGTTCTCAATTATTAAATATTCAAAATATGTTCAGTCATGATATGAAGAAATCTGAAAATCGTAAGAAGAGATGGTGCATTCTCAAATAAACTTGTAGTATTTCAAACATTTAATTAATCATTATATATATAATAATAATACATATCATTCTACGAGATTCAACGTATTAATTATAATATTTGCCTAAGAATAATATTCAACATCACTAACAAATTTTAGTAAATAATTTAAATTTTTGATATAAGACAGTATTATGAAATAGTCACTTAACAATATTTGACTAATTAACTTTTCGAGTAAAAAGATAACTTATTGAGATAAGATTAACAATAAAATGATAATTATTATTTGAATATATATTAGTATAGAAATCAAAATTATATAAATTATTATATTGAGCATGATAACATGGTAATTATTTATAGTATATTTATTAGTTTTGATATTTATATATATAAACTTTCAATATTATTAATAACTTGAATTATTTTAATATCAAATAATACTTCCACTTACTATAAAATTATCTACAGTTATAGATAATAATATCTATTCATTAATAATATTATTGAATGAATGGATTCGTTCCATTGGTGCATTAATTTTGCTATTGAATAATTATATATATTATTTTGATTACATATATAACTATTATCAATGATATATTATAATAGAATTGAAGTAAATAATATTACATGTGACAATCATACCAAACTGATTATATAAGCATGAATTCCAATTATGACTTGTGATATCATACTTTACCTAAGACTAGTGAGTTAACTAAATATTAAAATACTAATCATGCTAACTTTTCAACAATAATAATATCCATTAATAATAAATATACTATTAAATAATATTATTATTAAATAAATATTAATTAATATAAATTACCAAGTATTAAATAAATGTATTCCATTAATAATAATAATTGAAAACAAAAATTAAGAGTAAGATTAGTTAATATTGTATTAATTCGTATAATTGTAAACATTTGCTTTCATAATTAATATATCTACCTTCTATTAAAAGATTAGTTAAAGTTAATAATATAGAATACTTTAAAACATTGAATAATACCAACGAAATATAATTAGTTAAATATACAAGAAATTTCTAATATAATACTTAATAATATTAATTATTATTTCAATTTAAATTACAACATTTAAATCATTTATTTAATATTAGCTTTAATTTTACATATTTCATATCAAAAATTATAGTTTTAATCATTAATCATAAGATTATAGTTATTATATATTATTTGTAATTAAATTTATATATTTAAATCAATATATTTTTACATCTATTAATTATATTATATTTTTATGTTTCTTAAATGTCTCAAATAAAGTGACTTATAAAATCTAAATGTAAAATAATATATATAGATTATGTTAAATTAATATTTCTTTGATTTTATTTATTTACCTTTGATAATAATATTGTAAGTTGTTTTACTTACATTTTTCGAGTTTCGTGGAAATAACATGTGTGCTTTTAGAGTGTTATAGTTAAATTATTATACAAACCTTTAATATCAATTTTAAAAAAAAATAATAAGACTTATACCTATATATATTCATATTAAATTACTGTGATATACATGAATATTTTTTGCCTATATGTGTAATAATGGATTTTATCTGATATTAAATTAATACTTTATGATATAAAAACATTAAGCCAATCATGATATTATACTAATTATGAATTATATATATATTAATCATTATTAATATTAAATTATCATTATTAAAATATTTATACTAAATTTTGTTAAATTAATTTAATAATGATGTTAGAAATTAGAAATTAGTAAAATATTAATTAATTATATATTAATTATTAAAATAAATATTTATTAAATACATAATTATATATCATACTAATTCATATAAATATTAATTATGAAATTATAATATAGTTATATTATAGTATATGTTAAATAAAAAAAAAGAGTATTATTTAAATATAAATATGTTACTTTAATTTTTATTATTTATCATTTATTTTAGATATTTTTAAAAATTAATATTAGTTTGTTTTCTTCTTATCCTAAATTATAACTTACAAATATAATTATTATAAAATGAAGAAAATGAATTATGGGCGTAATGGAATCAGTATATTAGCTATTCTAATTAATATTATTAATAGTATCTATAAAATTCTATAAAAATATTCATCGTTTTCCATCAGCAATTTTAAACATTATTCTGCAATCTTTCTCAATAATTATCATCATAATATTAATATCTTCTACGCGATTTCATTTTATCACTTTAGTTTGATCTTATTTTATATATTAATTTTACTTTTCATAAATTTATTTTTCTATGCTGCCATTCTTGAATTATGAAATATATCACAACCTCAACTCTGGACGTGATAAAATTTAGTAATCAGTTTGTCACTATCAATGTTTAAGTTGGAAATCTTAACTCTCTATAAATTATCCGTGGTTAATTATGTTACTACTAGTGGATCTCAATAGATCGTCATAATGGCTACCCTACTGGTAATCCCCTAGCTGCAGGTGATAGTGGTTTGGCGCAAATGTGACTCAAGACTAGCATTCATACCAATCGTGAACACCCTGCCTGAAGGTGTCAGGTGTAATTAAATAAAATTCGAACAAAATCCATTATTAAAGTATATGACTAAATTCTCTATATGTTTACGCTAATGAGCATCCCTTTTCACTGTGTATACCTCTTGACTCATTTGCCCAGTTATTAAGTCTTAAATTTATTTTAACCTTCAAATATAAATTTTAATTATTTTAATAAATCTAATAATTAATTCTCTCTCGTAATCTTAAATACTTATTATTAATCTTATCTAATATTATAATTTATAATTATTTTGGAAATTTTATCATTGACTTTTTAATATGTATACTTTTTATTTTCATTTCTTATATATACATATATTCTATTTTTAATACGTATATATTGACTTGTAGGTGTAAGTGATTTATTTAAATTTTATTGTTTATCGCTCAAAATGCATTGTTATCTAATTTACCTTTGATAAACTTATTAATAAAATGATAGCTATTTAATTATTAATATTCTTTCATTATTATTATTAATAATTTGTTATTAATAATTTATTCTCAAATGCTATATATCCAATGTAAGTGTGGTCTTACAATATTCCTATATATATAGAAAATCTGATATATTTTAACTAATATTATAGATGATCGTAATAAGGTTACATGCGACGTGATCTATTCTTTATAAGCAATTTTCAGGTACCTTACAACTTTCAAAAGGTGATTTTGAGAGTCCAGAAGAATTCCATGTATGAGTAACTGATGAACATATCCTTACTCCGAGTTAGGAGTTCCGCTCAAAACTTAAAGCAATGAAATATAAATGTGCCCCATTTAAGAGTCTAAAACTTATATCAAATAAAACAACAGACAGCTTACAGCCCCAATTGTCCTCTTAGTTCACCACCCAGAGTGGACCAATTCTAGATGTGACTATCTTCAGATAAGAAATATTATATAATTGGAACCATAATATAACTATGGCATATGTTATGTATGAGTCCTCATAATAAGCGTCCAACTTATGCTGCTGGTTTTCAACTGATTATCCACCTGACAGGGGAATAATACTGTCATAGTGTCCACGTCTCTATTATAGTATCTTTAAATTTAAAGGCTCTGCCATCTTTTTAATAATAAGATGCACTGCTTAGCCACCCAGCTAACTAGTTTATTGTCGAATTTAGTGCGAAAGTACTACATTTCAGGTTACTATCCCACCAAGACTAAGTTTGATTATCCCACATTTGATTGATGTTATTAATAACTTCTACTTTAGTTATATTAGTAATTGGCCTATTAAAAATGTGATCTGAGAACGATCTGTTACAAACAAGAATTTATGCTGCGAGTATGAATTGGACTCCCGACTTTTCCGTGCGTTATTTGCAGCAAAATGTAATAACCCATTCAAAACATTGTAAAACTATATGACGTTCGGATTTGTGGCATAAATTCCATTATACCTAATTCAACATTGTTTAAGTCATTAGATTGAGAAGTCTTCCAGTTTAGATACTATAATGCATGATTACTTTTAAAAAGAGTTCTCGGCAATAGTTTTCGGGCAGATATAGATATCTCGTCAACAGAAATATCCCCCTCATAAAAAAAAAATATAAGTTTATACCGTTAGAGTCGTTTACAGTATAATCATATATAGCAATATTTTCTATTCCAATTTTATTACCTGTTGTAACAGTTAATTAATGTTCTTTATTATACCTACTTTATAATTACTTGATTGTGTAACCTGCTCCTTGTAAATTTCTCATTAAAAATGAACTCTTTGTATATTGCTTTTTGTTAACCTGTATTTAATGCCTTTCATAATATAACTGTGATAGCTCAAGTTAAGAACAGAGAATGAATAATAACAAACTTAAATTTGCTTAATTTAAAAACTCACTTGAATCAAAAATGTGCAAGATATTAATATTTTCTGCCCAACTTATTGCAGATTCCCTTATGTTAATTTACTTTTTATTAAATTTCTATTCTTTAACTTAAAAAAAAGTTATATACTTAATATATTATATTATATATATATAATATATTATATATATATATATATATATTCTATAAGATAATATATATATATATAATATACCCTTATATTATATAATATATACTATATATTATAAATATTTTTTTGTTAACAATTGGGCAAAATATATAAATTAAATATAAAATATAGATATTTTATAATATATATAAATTAAAAGAATTATACTAATTAATATATATTATATACTATGATCATATATATATTAATATTCTATATAATATAATATTATACCTATGATACTAATAATGAATATTGATATATATATCTGATTTTAAAATTTTAAAAGACTTTGTTGCAAATAGTAAATTCGTATATTTGAGGATTAGTATAGAAGATCTAATTTCTTTAATATTGATGATGAAATAAAATCACTAACAGTTATTGAGAATGTTCTATATTATTCTATACTCAATAAAGTTATTATATAATTTCTTATGTTTATTTACTTATATTATATTTATAGATTACATCTATATCAACTCTTAGTTACTCGATCTCTCAATACTTATGCACCTACTACCCATACATATCTCAAGAGAGAAACGAATAATGATATGACATATCACTAACTTATCCGTAAGCAGACTCTATCAGGTATAGCTTTTGCGGCCTTCATCGCATTACTAAACACCTGATTACTAATACCTACATATACTAAGAGTCTTTCGTGCTATAGTTAAGAATTACACCAAACGGTTCATAAGTGATTAAAGTCTATCTGTGTACTTCTGTTAAAGTGAGCTGGTATCATGTCGAGACTTCCATCACATCAGCAGTACGTTTACAGAACTGCAAGTAGACTAGGTCCGATTCGCGCCCTGAAAATACACTACTCATTTATGCACTTGAATATCCCATCCAGAAGTAAATTTTTCAGTTCAGGACCATATAACTTGATTTTTAAGTTTCTGGTCTTCCAAACCAGTTACAAATATTATTTAATTTAAGAAATTAAATCATTTATTAAGATACTAACATGATTCTATATATTTTTACTACAGAAAATACTCTCTTATAACTTACCTGCATATATATCCTATCATACTAAAATAAACAAAATATATAATAATATATTTCTAACTACCAGATCCTCAAAATCATTACTTCTTTGTAATACACGCTTTCACCTAAGATATCTTAACATAAACTTCACTAACAACTACCTAAATGCAGAAATATGCCAGTTACATTATAAAATAAAAATATACAAAATCATTGGAATCATACAATTACAATAATTTATAGTTGATCTTAGCGTCACACCTCGATTGTTAATTACGGTTAATTCTTAATTAAGTGATTAGTTAATCTTTTCATTCAAATCATATATCATTATCATTTTGCACACCCATTCCTGATTCCACTAATTTTGTTAAATCTCTAATATCTATATCCATAAAAAATTCGCTACATAACATACAATGAGTTTGGAAAACTTGATTCATAACTTCCCTAAATATAGTGCTACCTTAGATAGATATTACCTATTCCCAACTTTTTGATACCCATGCTGAACCGGCGGCAGTATTCAGTATCTGTACTGCTGTATCTCTATACGTGAACCAGCGAATGTATGCACTATCTACGTAGCGCCAGCGTTGAAATCTATCGTGGAGAATGATGCAAAGTGATTGCGCTATATTTGATTATTCCCACTAACAAGATACGCCTGATTATTCACGTTCATTAACTTAAACTATAATCACCATGTTTCCTTTACCAACCGGTATCAGAGCGATTATCGAAAGAAAACGTCCTCTCTCGCACGAGAGTGCCCTCTAGTCACGTATACAATATGATATATCCTATCGGTATCATCGAAGGTACTCTCGTGCTCCTATATCTCATATGCGTGTCCGCTTATCAGATATATAACGATACTACTATTGCATGAGTATATGATTTATGGATCAATCCAATCCGCCTAAATAATAAAAACAAATGGTCTTTATTTGTTATGTACCTTTTCTACTTATTATTTCATTCTATATGTATTTCTATATATAATATATATATGATATCTCTATATAAACTGGTAGTTTTCATATATATATCTTATATGTAATATATACAGGAAAAATCTAAGTAACTGAGATTTTTTTAAATACACATTCATTCCTGAAAAAAAAGATTTATGATATCATATAAATTGAATATGACCGGAGGAATAACCATCTGCACTGCTCTGTGAGTAATTTGACATGATTGATTTGACTCCAATTTAATCGCTTTAAAGATTCAAATTCAGATATGATATTTCCATTCCATATGTTCGTTGTGTGTGTCTAGAGGTCAAGCGTTGTAGACCTATTCCCATATGGATCTGTAATTTTCGCAGCAACCGCCATTTCTATCCACCTTACCTTAAAAATCGACGATAAATATAATAGTGTTTCAGATGAATAGTGTATAAGAAATAGACACCAAACAGTAGCTTTTTCGGAAGTCTAAAACGTCGTTTTCGGGTTTCTGTCTTTCTCCCTATTAGACATTCCACATACTATCTTTTGCTAGTTTCTACTAATTCAAACATTTAATGATTTATTTTGCAAATAGCGTGTCTGCTGTATGTATACTTACCATATTCTTATTACCTGTTCACTCTAAGCTTTTCACTATCAATCTGGCGGCTTCACCATTGCTTCTAACGTCCTCTGCTCCTACTCCTCATATATGCATAGTTGCAGATACAACACCATAATGATCCATAATCCTCAGTTCCTAAACCCTCCTTACTGCCAGTTTAAAACTAAAAAACACATACATCACCGACTCTCTGTCTTCAAATACACATTAAAATTCCATATCATACTTTTTTACGTTCTGATATTATCGTACCACACCATCTCAAGTGTTACCAATACTTTCATGAGTACCGTTGTGTTTACCGGTCAGTATAATCTTCTAACAAAACGTGGCCTCCAGAAATCAAACACGCCACAACACGCCGACGTTTCTCCCATACCCTAGGATACCTGTTATTGAATCCTTTCTTTGATCCCTCATCCAGCCATTAGGTTACCCAACACAATTCAATCATTGAAGCTCTATCATCTTCTATGAACTATAATGTTCTGCGAATTCGCACTCCTTTCAACAATTATCCTCAGCCTAATCGAACCATATGTTCCAAGCCTACACACATGCGTTACGCTTTTCATCTTAAATGCAAACCTTTAGAAATTCGTTAGCTTTCATACAAAGACAAAACAGCGAGTCCTTCGATCCTCTGTATGCAGCAGGTGTGACTCAACAGGATTCCAACTCCTTCAACCCCCTCATCATTCCTTTCCACATCACGCCACTCATACACACACATTTCACATCACAACACCCATTTTCGCCCGTTGCTTTATCTTTTTTAGTTCAGGTAGCAGAGCGAGCAATTTACAATTCTATCCTTTTCACACAGCAATACATCCATCAACCATCTCATCCTCTCCCCTTATTCATTTATTCTACTGACTTATTATATACCGATTTCATCAACAAACAGACTTAGAAGGTCGCTGTATTGCGATCGCGACACTTCTCCCCAGCCGTTGGACAATAACCATTTCTGGTAAAAGGATTAACTTATGGTACAGGGCACTCCAATCAAACCTGCCAATGTTCATTCGTCGTCTTCTAAGACGCGCCGCAGAAACATACCGCTAGTGGGGCAATTTCCTCTCCCCACACATAGCTTGATATAAGGGGTATTTTAGACTCAATCCCTGTAATACTACTGAATTTAACATTCTCTACAGTGAAAAGACAAAGATGTTAGACGACTATAACCACGGATGAACCGCTTGCCGTTATCATATCCAATACTTTAAATATAACTACCGTACGTATATATACTCATACGTAGTAACCTTAATATCATTAATTTGACTTTTTTCTTAAGTAATACGTGATGTAAAAAGTAAGAAACTATACTAGATATCATTTATATATAACAATAACTTTAACAAACACAAAAGCGATATGTATTGTAGTTTATATTATCAACATAATATTCGTACTTTTATTATTAAGCTTACTAATATCAAGTAACTAAATACTTAATAATATAACAGTGTACTGATATTGTATATGTGCGTTTATGATTTGTTGTGGGTGTGTGATTGAGCAGGATGTGTTGTATTAGTAGGTTGGGGATCGTGCTGCGAGGATATGGAAGGGCAACATAACATAAAAGAATAGTTGGAGAAAACGCATTATGGCCGACTGGAAATGTACATGTAGGGGACCCCTACCAACACACTAATAGACACCTCCACATGGTAATCATCAAACACCATCGACTTAGTCATCTATTCTCATAAAAAAGGTCACTAAGCTACTCGCATCTACTAGTTTAGAGTAGTACTCAATATTTATTATTCTAATAGCAATTTTTGCTCGGAAACATTGATACTCAAATCTGAACTATTCACATTTTTATATTAACTCAGTTATTTATCTCAATTCAGTTCCAGTTAGGTTCCCCCATGATATAGAATAGAATCTTATTAAGTACGAATCATACTTATATCCACTGACACTCGTGCTGTAATGGATCGTATTGTAACTATGTATAGTAGTTATTTATCAATTTTAGACTGATGTAAACCTAATTTTATATTTCGAAGATCTAAACATTATAAGTTATGAGATAATGAAGTCGTTATCGCTTCATGGTATACTTATTCCTCCACTTCCTCACACTCTCTCTCTCTTTCAATAATATTAAATTTTTATCTTATCATTTAACAACGTAATTCTTACATATAATTACAGATATAAATCTAATTCATAGTAAAGCAATATTAATATAAATCAAATTCAAATAAATTTAATATACATAAATTATATTTATTTTTTACACATATATAAATTTATATAAATATTATATATACTTATATACTATTCTGTATATAATATTGTATCTTCAAATACACTTCACAATGATTTTTACATAAATTATTAATTTAATAATAAATATATTACATAATTTAATCAATATAATAAAATATAACATTATATTAAATAATACATTAATAAATTATAATATTAATATATCAATTAATATATTATATAATATATTCATAAATAATAACTATATATATTCATTTTATCTATTTATTCTATTTAGCTCTTTTTTTATATTTAGTTACTACTCTTTAAAAATTTATTGATTAAATTTAAAATTATATAATTTATTCTAATTATTTATAATTTGAATTATTAATATTTAAGATATAAGATATATTTATATAATATTTTTTAATATAATTAGTTATTTAATCATATTATCGGATATGCAAGTTCAATTAATGAAAAGCTATACAATTATATAAATTAATTATATACTTACTAATTATAATAAATTATAATTAGATCTTAAATAACAAAACGAATCTCATTTATTTACTTATCCATAATAAATTAATAATTATTTATTTCATATATTATTATTAGATAATATTTATTTCTCATAATATAATAAATATGAACGTATAAAAAATTTTATTTCATCAATTAAGATTTAATACACTATTTTCATCATTATCAGTACAATACCAAATAATTCATCATCGATATATAACTATAATATAATAAATATTCTATTTATATATCTCTTCCGATATGTATTGTATTTACTTCTAATGGTATTAATATATAAGATAATAATAATTATATTAATTTATAATATTACAAAGGAATAAATAAGGATTTTGAAAGATGATATAAATATAATTAATAATTAATATATAATTTATATAATATTTATTATATATAATAAATTATAATTATATTATTATATTAATAAATTATATAATAAATATATCCATGTTTAATATTAATTTATATTTATATCTGTCTATTCCACTTATCTTAATTCTGAATAATCTAGTATAATCTTTTATTTTTATTCTTATGATTGGGAGAATTGTAGGTGTAAATTACTCATATACTTTATTCTATGTCCTTATATTATTCCATCCTACTAATTAATATCTCTTAATATTCACTTCATTTAATATATGTCTAATTATATTCTTATGATGGTTTACTTGTCAATCCTCTGCAACTTGACATGCTATATATTCACAATAATGTTAATTATTTTAATATAATATATTTATTATATATAATTTATATTATTATATTATTTATATTATATATTATTTATTAATTATATATATATATTATGATTTATAATATATATTATTTATTAATTTATATTATATTATATTTTATTTAATGATTTATAATTTATATACATAATTATATTATTATTTGAAATCTTTATTATTTAATATATTATTTTATATTTTAATATATATAAAAATAATATTATGTCTTATTTAATCTTATACACTAAATGAACATATAACTATGGCACAATAACTACAAATAGTCTACATACTCAACATCACACATACACACACCACATAATCAATATCTCATAATATCAATACAACAACACTATATAATACAACATCAATCAATAAATAATCACACACTTCACTTACAAATAATACTATATCAAATCACGCTCTTAAAAGAAGGAATGACAATACGAATAAATTAAAACTTTGGTGTTAGAAATCACTCATATATCATTTCTGGAAATATATATTATATCTCATAATTTACTCTATTTAATTAAAGAAAAACAGTGTGAATCTAAATATTCATATTACAATTCAATAATATATTAAGTTTACGCAATTACAGTCTTTCTAATAAAATCCCCCCAATAATCCCCCCCCCCCCACTCTCTCTCTCTTCTTACTTAAAATTCTACTTAACTCACAAATAATCTTCAAATGATTAATATGTCCTTCCCCCCTCCCTCAATTTTAATTACATTTCACTTTATCGTCCCACGAGTATCCACACAACGTATCTATATTAATTCTATAATAGCAGTAATATCTATAATTATAGTGGAATATAATTTTATTTGTCTTAATTAATATTTATTACATAATTATATAATTATAATTAAATAGATTAATAATATTATATTATATATAATATGATATATATATATACTATTATAATATATATATATATATATATTTAATAATTTAATATGATATATTAATTATATATATATATATATATAAATTAATCATTATATTATAATAATATTATATATTATTAGATATTCGTATATATTATATATATATTATAATATTATTAACTATATATACATACATTATTACGTTATATAATATACTATAATATATATATTAATTAATATTATTATACATACTTTATAACTATATAGTATGATTATTAATAATATTTATATATAGTATATATTAATATAGATTTAACGATAATATAAATATATATATATATATATATATATAATAATTATATTCTATATATATATAATATATATATATCTATATTCTATATAATATATATATTAATACTTATATAATAATATATATTAATAGAAATATATATTAAGCAACATAATATAGATAGTTAATTATACTATCTATATATATAATTATTATATACTTATTATACATATATATATATATATATATATATTATATATAAATATATATATATATAATCTATATATACTCTTAATCATATTGATATTAATATTATATCAGTACTTATATATATATATATATATATTATATATTAATATATTTATTATATATATTTATATTGTTATTTCATAAGTATTTTATTTATGTATTATATTAATTTATCTTTTTGCCTCACTTGGGCTCCTTTATATTCATATATTTGGAGGATTCTCGTAGATCCTAAAGTTCACTTACAAATATCTCCAGCACCTTCCACCGGACAGGTAGACCAGATATAGGTCTTATATCCAGTATACGGATGGTGAGTTACTTGAATCTATGTGTTCTGTAGGTACAGATGTTCTAATGGGGCTCAATGTCTAATCATGAGGTGAGTTGAATCAAGTTTCAGGGCTTTGTATATAGGAGCCAATCTCATTTTTGCGAGAGAGTGAGATGGTAGTTTCTTGATAGGTTTATCTGATAATCTCGATGATGTTTGTCATTCTTGTAAGAGTTCTACGTAGGTGTAATGCCCGGATCTCCTAGTTCTATGAAAGGTACTAAGATAGGATTAGGCATTTTTCGATAGGTAGTAAGTTCGCTCTGTAGTGGAGTAATGTTCTCTAGTAGTGCATCGAATATCTCGTTGAGTGACGTGAGGCGTATGAGTATGCAGCTAGTAACGCCGTGAAAATAAAAACCATCGCCGTATGTCGGTCCATACAAGATCCATATAACAATTACCTACTCATATCCGATATATATGATGAACATACCAGTTATGATTGTCGAAAACAGAAACTTTATCATATATTAAGCTCCCACCTGAGACGATACTCAGTGAGAATATATTAGGGGTCATCTTTCCCTCACCAGGATCTAGAAGACAACATCCTCCTCAATTCACATCAGTATCAATCAAAACTATAATCTTTAATATATAATATATTATGTATTTATTATCCGATTAACTATCTAAAATTAGTAATCCCTTCAAATATCTCCAAGGTCTATAGTCTCCCCCACTTAATATTTCTTATCACTTGTACCTGCGCCATTTATCCCCCACCAACTATCAATTCTATTAACTTTTAATATTTATTCTCAAATAGTTGCACCCTCATGTTCATTATAACTATATGGTTAAATATACTAATAGATTACCCTGCCTACTTTGGTGCATTAGATATTAAATATAGTATGTTAGTATATTATATTAAAATTGTAATAATATGAAACTATCAATATTTATAAAAATTATTCATACTAATTATTGATTACCTAGCTCCATAAAATTATATGGGAATAATATTAATAATTAAGTAAATATAATAAATAATTTAAATTAAATATATAAATTAATATAATATATAAATATAATATATTATTAATATAATAATAATAATAATAAATATATATATAATAATATAATAATAAATATAAATAATAATAATCAATAACTATTTCTAATTGACTAATACATTCCTTCAAAAAACTATTTCTATTTACTATTTGGGCTGTTAATAGTTGACTTATCAGTAACCTCCTATTTATTCAGTTAATACTATAATAATATATATAATATAGGTAAATTATAATATTATATATAATATATACTATATATGATATCATATATATATATATATATAATTAATGTAATATATAATATAACTCATATATATATATAAATGACAGTTACTATATATAATTATAATAATAGATATTAATATTAATTAATATGATATTATAAAATATATATTATGATCTTAATACTATATTATATAGTACTATAATTATATATAATTATTAATATACATATATATATTACATACTATATATATCAAATATATATTAATGATATATATATATATATATATATATTATAATTGAACTGGGGTACTGGTTACTTGGTTATAGAAAACCTCTGGAATAGGATATGATATATTATATTATATGAAATATATGTATAAGTATATATTTATATAATTATATAGTTATACTATATATATATAGTAATATAATATTATAATATAATAATTATTATATACTTATATATACATATATATATATATAATATATATATATACAATAGTATATATTAATATAAATATATAATTAATTATATTATAATTATAAAATATAAATATTAAAATTTATATATATAGGTTAAATATTATATTAATTATACATATAAATATTAATTTATATATATATAATACATGATATAACTATTTAATAATTATATTTATTATTATTAAATATTAATATATATTATATATTATATTAATATATATCATATTATTAATATATAATTAATAATATATTTAATTAATAGTAATTTATATATATTAAATAATATATTAATATTAAATATTATAATAGATATATATTAGTATTATATATATATATATATGAATATATAATTA
>JABUQX010134890.1:20000-21945 GCA_015478945.1 Trachelipus rathkii | reverse complement strand
GGCATCGGAAACAATTGCGAAAAGAAATGGTTTTCTAAAATGCTCTAGGGTTAAGAGTTTCGGGCCAAAAGAAGATGTTGGACCAACTGACAGGGCGAAAGCCCTTCCTGGGAGTTGTTATATATATATATATATATATATATATATATATATATATATATATATATATATGCAGAATATATATATTATATATGTTGTTAATATATATATATATATATACATATATATAATATGGTTGTTACTAAGGCTATTATTGGTTATTATAGCATATAAAATAGCTACACATATAAGGCAAGGTTGTTATTACAAGGCTATATTATATAGTTATTATTGGTTATATATTGTTATATTATATTATTATTATATACATATATATATACATATTATACCGTAAATATATACATATATATACATATATATTATTATTATATTATTATATATATTATATGTTATATATACATATTATTATTATTATTAAGTTGGTTAGATATTGGTTGGTTATATTATATATATTCATATATTATTATTATATATATTTATATATTATTGTTATTGGTTAAACATACACTTACATATATACATACATACATATGCTAAGGTTATACATATAAGTTATTACTATGTTATATGCAATATTGTTTCATATTATATATGTTATTATGCAGCGTTGAGAAGAAAGAAGGTTATTATTGTTACATATATACATATATAGTTATTATATATAAGTTATATGTTATATTATGTTATTATATATATATTATACATATATTATATATTATACATATAATATAAGGCATATATTATGCTACATATAAGGCTATATATTGTTATTATAGTTGTTAGTGTTACATAAGATATACATGGGTTATTGGCTGGGTTGGCTATATATTATTGTTATATACAGCAGCAGACAGCAGGCTGGCTACATACATATATATGTTGTTATATATATATATACACAATTATTGGTATATATATATATATATATATATATATATATATATATATATATATATATATAAAAATATATATATATATATATATATATATATATATATATATATATATATATATATATATATATATATATATATATATATATATATATAATATATATATATATATTATTGTTGGTTACATATGTTATATATTATTATTGAAATTATATTTTATTTAGCAGTATATACATATATTATATTATATATATATATTATATTATTATTATATACATGCATATTTATATATATATTACATATATATTATATATATATATACATATACTATAGTTATTATATATATATATATATATATATATATATTATTACATATATGCATATATATTATTAAAGCAGCAGCAGCTGGTTGCTGCTGGTTATTGTTATTATTATATTATTATTACTATAAGGTTATATATATATATAATATATTAGTGGAAAGATATAGTATATATATATATATATATATATTAGTTAATATATATTACATATATATATACCCGTTAATATATATATATATGTTATATATATATATATACATATATATTACATCATATGCTATATATATATATATTATTATATATTATATATACAAAGATAGCTAGAAGAAGGTTGCTGCTGGCTATATAGCAAATATATATAGTTATATATATATATATATATATATATATATATATATATTATGTTATATATATTATGTTACTATATATATATATATATATATATTATATATATATATGTATAGTTATATTTGTTATGCTATTATATATATATATATAAGGTGTTATTATACATGTTGTTGTTGTGGTTGGGTTATATTGTTAAATATATATGTTATATATATATATAAGGCTATAGACAGGGGGGGTTATATATAGCAGTTATTTATATATATATATATTATATGGTATTATTATGCTATGTTAAGATATATATATACATATATATAT
>JABUQX010134890.1:0-15000 GCA_015478945.1 Trachelipus rathkii | reverse complement strand
ACCTTCCTGCCATTCATAATTTTCTTACAACACTCTGCATCATCCGTTCCCTTGTTGTCCAAAATATATCCTAAATATTTAAACTCAGACATTTGTTCCAGCTGCTCACCATCTAACATACCTTCGCCCCGAGAACTGTCCTCACTCACAACCATAACCTTACTCATATCTACGTTTACTTTCAAACCCTTCCTTTTAAATATCCTGTCAAATATCTCTACTAATCCTCTCAAACTCTTTTCAGAATCGCCACGCAAATCCAAATCATTTACATATAATAGGTTGGGCACTTTCCACTCTCTTCCATTCTTCATCATTCTAACACTTTCCTTTGCTCCCCCTACCTCTATTTCTTTCACAACCCATCCATATACAGATCGAATAACCATGGAGACATAACACATCTCTGCCTCACTCCGCTATTAATATTGAACCAATCACATTCGACACCGTTTATTATTCTTACTCACGCTTTACAATCATCATACATACTTTTGATTCCATTCAGAAACTTACCACCAACACCATATATCACTAACATCTGCCATAGAGCTTCTTTATTAATCCTATCATACGCCTGTTGCAAATCCATAAACCTAAATACAATTTATTTTTCTTCTCCCTCATATTCTCAATCTTTTGTTTTAATGTAAAGATTTGATCCACATATCCTCTACCACTCCTAAGTGCACCTTGTTCTTCACAAATCAGCCCTTCAGTCACTCGACGCACTCTTTCAACCAAAATACCAGCATATATCTTCCTTACAACATTCAATAAACTAATTCCCCCAGTTACCCTTATTATATCTATAAGAATTATTTTTTTCGTCTCCGGTTCTACTTTGACTATGGGTTCTGCGCTGTTTGAAAATTGTTCAGTACTTTCTTGAAATAAATTTTTCGAGTACAAAAAATATTTTTTTAAAGAATTTATGCCTGGGATCCGGCTCCGTTTCATACTATGGCTGCGTCTCTTGATTCGGCGCCAGATCCAAATAAGGTTTCTGCACTATTTAAAAATTGATCCGCGCGTATTCTGGCAATAAATTTTTCACCTAAAAAAGTATTTATAGGAGCAAAATTATACCTAGAATACGGCTCCGTTTCTGACCCCGGATCCACATCCGAATCCGGATTCGACTAAGGTTTCTGCACTGTTTTAAAATTGTTCAACACGTCTTCTGGCAATAAATTTTTCAACTAAAAAAATATTTTTCTAAAAAAAGTATCATATTCTGGCTCCTGCTCCGACCCCGGCTCCGGCTCTGGCTCCATCTCCGACCCCGGCTCCGACTCCGGATCCAGATCCAAATAACGATTGTGAAAACTATTATTAAGAGAATATGTTAAAAAAATTATTTTTAATTTTTTAATAGGATGTTATGTTAATTATGAAATAGGTAATAAATTTCAATATTTGGTTAATTAACTTTTTAAAAATTTTACACAAAGGCAAGCTCTGGTACTTCTTTTGCCTCGGACAGATTAAAGTTAATAAGAAGAAACACATTACGTTCAAGTGCCGGTAGAATAGGAAAAAAACCATACAACGCGTCAAAATGGATTAGTTGCTAATTATTGATTGTGCTTTGTCATATGTTTGTATTATGTGGAATTTAAAATAATGTATATAACCTATGTTATCTTTCTTTGTAGACCACTCCTTCTATTTAAACATATTGGTACATAGAATTGTAACAGTGTCTTGTATTATTAGCAAGCCACACACTAAAACTGGATTTTTTTTGGTCGTTGCCTCTTGTAGGCATCTTGTTGGTGTATCCCTGATAAGAGACCAGCAGTACTCATATTGCTGGTCTCTTATCAGGGACACCCCAACAGATGCCTACAAGAGGAAACGACCAAAAAATCATTTTAGTGTGTGCTTGCATATAATAATCAAGACACTGTTACAATTCTATGTAACCAATATGTATAAATGGAAGGAGTGAGTCTACAAAGAAAAAACGGTACGTGATGGAGCTTTTTGATTTTCATAAATGTAACAAGGACGTTTTGTTTATACAGAATCACATATTTTCATGTAAAAGGACAGAAAAAAAAATAAAATTTGTGTGGTAGTTGTAATTTCTATTAGCTTAACTGCTACAATTGTTATGTATTTTTAAATGGCTTTTTAACTGATTCTTGTTTTTAAAAGTTAAATTACAAAATTTTGCAATTTATTAACGATTTCATAATTAACATAACATCCTATTAAAAATTAAAATTAATTTTTTAACATATTCTCTATCAAATCTTTCATTCCATCGCCACCTGAAACGCTTTTCAAACATAGAGATGTCCTGGTGAAACCTTGCACCATGCTCATCACTAATTGCCGCCAGGTTGGGGAAAAAGTCCAGATGCGGTCCATAAATGTAGTTTTAAACATATGCAACCTATATCACGAAACAATTCACATTAAGTACAATTTCAGTTTTCAGCTTTCTCAGTTCCAAGGAAACCTGAGCACACTGATTTTGGAAGCTAGCCAGGCCGTTTTTGTCCTTCTGACAGTTTCCTTTCAAACTCTCCATCTCGGAAGACTGCTTTAATTGGGGAGCCTAAAAAGAACCCCATTCATTTATCTTTGCCTCACTTTATTTTGAATTTGTTACTGAGATGACCTTGATACCTTTGTTCCATAGCTTTTACAAAATTCTTCATTAACCAAGTTCAATGTGCAAAGGTGGAAGAAAGAGCAAAACTGCGCGATCACAGTTTATGTGATACTGGTTTTTGATCGCCAGGATTGAGAATTCATGTCTTGAGGCTACTTTTATCCGAACGTTAGTGATTTTTCTGCCGCGTCTGTCACCATTGGCAAGGAAGCAGCCGATTTTTTGTATCCCTGTTCCTGCCCTGTTAATAGTCCAAGATGTCTTCGGTCCAAAAATGTCCATTTAAATGTTCTGTGCTCAACAGGTTAAGTATAGAACTCAGTATGTCGTAGGTTCCTTTGTATTGCTAGAATATCGCTACAGGAACAGACGAAGAAACCACACGAACACAGACACACACACACACAGATATATTATATCTATATATATATTATATATATATATTATATATATAGATATTATATATATATATATATTATATATTATATATATAAATATATTAAGGAATATTTGTCGATTGTGATAATAACTAGGCAAGGATTTCATTGACGAGTGCGTTGAAGCCAAGTTTTTTGTTAGAGTCGCCTTGGGTCAGAACTCTGCTCGCTCTCTTTATATATATATATATATATATATATATATATATTAATATATATATATATAAATATATTATATATATATATATATATATAATTTATCACTCCCTAATTGCAGTTTCAGGATTTTTCTTTAATTTTTGTTTTAGTTGGATAGGTTTAGGTAGGCTTAAGTGAAGTTGTTTAGGTTAGTTAACGTAATAACCTAACCTAATTTACTTAACCTTTCTCAAGAGCTTTTACCAATATTTTCATCAAACCAAGTTAAATGTGCAAAGGTGGAAGAAAGAATGCGGATTCACAAGTGGTTCATATGATATGTTTTTGGTCCCAGGATTGAAATCATGTCTTGAGGCCTTTCCGAATGTAGATTTTCTTCGCGCTGATACTTTGCAGAAGGAAGCAGCAGCACGGTTTGTCATCCCTGTTCCATGCCTGTAATAGTCCAAGGACCTTCAGGTCACCACCAAATGTGTCATTTAATGTGTGTGACTCAACTAGGTTAAGTTATAGAAACTCATAACATTCGGACTTTTCCTTGATATTGTGATATGCTACAGGAACAGACGAAAAAAACAGTACTTATATGGAGCAGCACTCTGCCTTGAGACTACGTTTAGAGGAATCAATAAACATGCGCAACTCTGCTGATTAATGCTCATGTCCCAATGGCCTGTCCCACTAGGCCCATTAACTCACGCAATACAATTCCAATCTTTCTGCGCCAAATAGTGCAAAAACTGTTCTCTGTCTTCCTCTAAATAAACTAATGTTTACACCTTTCTCTAATATACCCTGAATCCTAGAAGTCAGCCATTCTAAGTCTGTTTGTGAGAGCTTTAGATCGCAAGATCGTTAAGCTCCTCCTGTGTGTTCATGATGTGAACATGTCATAGATGTTGATGGTTCAAAGTCAGGATCTTGATACCTTGTGTCAAGATTGGAGTGGTCATTCTCTGAGTCAACAGTAAATTCTTCGGGAGGTGTAGGTACAGGACTATCATCTGAATGAGGAACTGGACGCATTGCGATGTTAGGTTTGGATACTGGATACAGTGTTTTGATTTTGAAGAGAACCCCTGCATATTTGTGAAGCAGAAGTAACAATCCGCTACGTGATTTGTCGGTCTACGCCAAATCATAGGTACAGCAAAATTTCATACGGCTACGTTTTCCTTTTAACCAGTTCTCATATTCCTGAACATGAATTGCAGTAACATACATGTGGAGCCCAGGACTTATCCTTGTCCCCAACTTAAATTCCCAAGTACAATTCATAAGCCTTTCTACTAATGGTGACAAGCTACATTGTTGAGTCTTAAATGTAAGTTCTCCACACAATAACAAAATAGGTTAAGGCTATTTTAACACTGACAGCATATAATACTTTTGTTATTCATTAATTATGTCCTATTATTTGTAGCAAATTAAAATCGGTATACTGAATATATATATATATATATAATATTATATATTATATATATATATATAATATTATATATATATTATATACTATATATATTATATATATATATAATATAGATAATTACACATATACTCTACTAATATCCAAACCATACTTAACAACATACAAAAGTACGTGGGAGGAAACATCTGCTAAAAAGAAATGGGAAATGGTGTAGTTACCAAATTCGCCAATTCAACCAATTTGATACGTGGTAGACAAAAAATAAGCACATATCTGTTCTTTTCATGCAAAATACAAAGAAAACCACGTTTTCCATTTTCAAAATCTTCCTGTTGACGTGTTATTTAATATACATTATTATAATATAATATATATATATATATATTATATATATATAATATATATAATATATATTATATATATAATGATATATATATATATATATACAGGGTATTCAAAAATTATGTAACAAATTTTAATGTATAATAAGAGATGCAAAAATTAAAGGTAAATGTTCCTATAAGGGTATGACGTAAATGGACGGACGTTAAAGTATTTGAGGAGGAATAAACTCTTCGGGAATAGGTGTAAATAGACTATATTTTATTGTATGAGTAGGTTTTATTTGGTACAACATAAACATACTGTTTCTAAGCACTACAATGATACCATACAATGATAGCAAAGATGAGTGAAAATGACTCCATGCTCCCAATGCACGCGTCCTTGAGAGGTCTTTCATCGATTGTCGGACCCGTTCAATTATTCCAGGAGTCTGTTTGATCGTTTAATTCCGTTCATAATCCTTAATGGTAGGTCTTCAACGGTGTCGACGTGGAGAAGAGTATACTAACGGTCTTTAAATGTCCCAAACGGTAATATCCAAAGGATCTTAGTCTGGAGACCTTGCTTGCCACGGAACTGGGCCACCTCTACCTATCCATTGATTGGGAAAGGTTCATTCAGGTGTTCAAGAAACTGCAGCACTAAAGTGTGCAGGGACCCCATCAAATGATAAACCACATGTTTTGGCGAACTGAAGAGGTACATCATCAAACAAGGTACGGAGCTCATGTTTCAAAACGTTTAAGTAGATTATGCCATTAAGCCTGGGAGGAAGCTCGAACATCAGTTACATGATCATGTAAAGTTCCTGCCAAAGTTTACTGAAAGCTGATGGTGAGACAATTCTGTCTTAAGTCATGAGGATTCTCGCTGCCCAATGTGTTCGCGATGAACGTTAACAGATGCTGTTCTTGTAAGTGAGCCTCGTCGGTAAAGAAAACCTTCGTTAAAATGGTCAATACATTTGTTCAAAAACCATTGACAAGATTACACACGAGCGGAGCATAGTCACTCGCTGGCAATAGAGTATGCACCTGATGGAGTGGTACTGGTGTAACTGTTGCTCGTGTAGTAACCTCCAATTACTAGATTGTTCGAATTAAAATGTAGTGACAATTCTCGCGTGCTCGTTTAAGGATCAGAAATTTCATTAAGAACTAAATCTTCTAAATCAACAGTCCTAGCAGCATCGGGGTCTGACGCAATTAGGTGCTCTTGGACTGCAATATTCTGTGTCGACAGCAGTTGATGAAGTGGCAAAAACCTTGCGCTTGGACAAATTCGGTTGGGATATTTCTCTTGTACAAACGCTCTTGCTGCAGAACTATTGCAGCGTGCCATCCCATACATTAGATGCATGTCAGTAGTTCAGAGTATGAATACACGTGGAATTTACGTCCATATTCAATAACGAAAGACACGGTAAGAGACACGACACAGTCAATGAGTTTACATTAGAATGTGTAACCACAAACAGACAATCATTTATTGTTATTACAAGTAGTTGGTTGTTTTGGTCAACAATGTGCTGGAATGTTTAATGGAAGGAGTAGCTTTTGTGGAGAGTTGTTAATTTAACCTAGAACGGGTTGTTTGCTTTTTTGAAACTTAAACGGGTTGGTGGGTATCACAAACCCCAGAAAAAGATTACACTTACAACATATTAAACAGATTTTTTTTTTAATATTTTTATGACACACATTACTTCGTTAACATCTTTTCTATGTATTTACTGAATTTTTAAAATAAAAAAGTTTAAAGGTAAAAAAAGAAAGTAAAAAAAAGTCGTTAATTTTTAGTTACTTTATAAAAATAAATAATAAATAAAAAAATAGAAGTTGAAAAAAATAGAAATGCTTTTTTGAGAGGTGTACTCCATACGTTCTTGTAATTCAAACACTGGTTCCTTTCAAAATCGGTGGACTGTAAGTTGAAAAGACAAACAAAAATAGCCAAATTTTTTTTAGCTCGGGGTTTTGAAAAACCCCAAAAAAAAACTTAAAATGGGTTTGTGTTACGCCCCATATCTTTTCAACAGTCTGTTTTATCTTCCCTAATTAAATACTCTGAAATGCTCTCAATATATGGGAAACCCCCAATGACCTATACTATATATTATATATATATATATATATATATATATATATATATATATTATATATATTCAGATTTATATATATAAACGCATAGAAATATATATATATATATATATATATATATATATATATATATATATATATATATATATATATATATATATATATATATATATATATATATATATAATATACAATTATTATAAATACACTATTTTATAAAATAAATTTTCATTATCACCAAAATTCTTTCACTTCAAAGGAAGCACAGTAGATCGACTGCCTTGCAAACAATTCCTTCGATTCCCCCATTTTCTCACAGGAGGAGGGGGAGACAAAGTAAATAAATACATACTATAATAATAAATATATGTAATCAATAGATCAGCTACGGTCACCATTCCTCCATATAGGAGTAGAAACATATTTCAAGGTCACTAAACTAAATTCGCTAATGGCATCGAAACATGACGATATACCGTATATATATATATATATATAATATATATATATTATATAATTAATATATATATATATATAATTATATATAATATTATATATTATATATCTTATATATATATAGATATATAGATAGATAGATAGATAGATAGATAGATAGATAGATAGATAGATAGATAGATAGATAGATAGATAGGAACTCATCATTTAAAAGAGAAATAACAGGTTGTGATATGAAAATTGATAATTTATCATCTAAAAAAAAAGTTCTTGGAGATTCATAAATAGATAATGATAGATATATAGAAAATAGAAAAGGATTAATACAAAATTTGACGTAAATATTAAAGAGAGAGGTTAGATAGATAAATAGATAGATAGATAAATAATAGATAATAATGATAAATAGTACTTAGATAGATAGATAGATCGATATAGATAGATAGATAGATAGAAGATAAATAGATAGAGTAGATAGATAGATAGATATAGATAGATAGTAGATGGATTAGACTTAAATATATAGATAGATGAATATATTTATATATATATATTTATATATATATATTATTATATATATATATATATTATATATATATAATATATAATATATATATATAATATATATTTATATATATAAATATTATAAATGTATATTATAAGCTTGCCATAAATTTGTTTCTGGGGTGACATTAACCCAAATTACATCGAAATTAACCATTACAAAGTACTAAATAATCGCTAGAGCCTTAGTATATCCTACTCACCTATCGTGAATAGAGAGATGTAACACATAATACTCGATATTGTTTCAATGTCCCGAAAGGGAGTATATCATCTCTCACCGACGAAAATATACCTCCAAAATTTTTTGCGGCAAGGGAAATAAATATCCGATTATTTTACACAGATTTATTATAAATCAAAAAAGAACAGGGCTTGTTTTGAGGTAAGTACAGCTTAAGCCCCTAAGGTTCGTAGGTGGTCTAAAAACATATGAGAAGAGGATAGCGCATCATCCCCCCACAAACCCTCAACAGTCACTAAAAGATAATCGATATTGTTTCGGTCTATCACGCACCTATCGAATAATTTTGGGAATATCGAATTTTTTGCGACTCGGTGGCAGGTAGCTACACCAGGACCCCGTTCTAGGGTTCAAATGAGATGTTTCAATTACTAAAATTTACCTTCTCCCTTATTAATAGTCATAATTTATTATTGTTATACCATTTGATTCTTGCGTTACAAAAATGGTGTTTTGGTTCCTTACTTGTTTAACCTAATCTTTCCGCTTTCAGAATGTCGCCTCAATACTTTTTAACTGCCGCCATTTTAAATTTATAGTAAATTTGATACTTTTTTTGTCGTCATTTGCACTACACACAACAGTACTCATCCCAAATATAGGGGTTGTAACCTACTTGGTTTCGTAGATACAAAATATTTAGTAAAAAAACACTTACAGACAGCCAGACGGAAAAACTAAGCACATTACGTCATACCTTTATAGAAACTTTTACCTTTATTTTTGCATTCTTATCATTTTACCAAAATTTTTTTCCATAATTTTTTGCCTATATATAGATATAATTAATAATTATATATATATATTATATATAATATATATATATATATATATATATATAATATATATATATATTATATATATATAATATTAACAAATTATTTAACGTAAATAAATATGCATATCAGGCAGTAAAAAGAAAAATTTAACCCATTAACGGCCAATGTCCCATTTTTGGGACGCAGCTTTATACATGCCTGAAATTAATTACGTAAAAAATTTAATACCATTTTTGTTTTCAGAAGCAAGACTGTAACCCATTTCAAGTATTCAGCATAATTATATATTTTTTAGTATCTTTGAAATTATATGTCACTAAAGTTGCCAGATTTTCGGTTAAAACACAATCAGTAACGTATACGCTCCCAGTACGCTGCTTACAGTGACGATGTGTGGTTTAGTTATGTTATTCTCTTCATTAGTCATAAAGGAACACGAAGATTCCGTAAAAGGACCCAAAAAATTTTCTTCGTAAACAATATAATCTATTTATTTTGCCGTCCCATTTTTGGGACATTGGCCAATATTCATGAAAGTACGGAAATCAGACTATTTTGATAAATATGTCTATCTCTATCTTCATATATATATATATATATATATATATATTATAATATCTATAATATATTAGATATATATATATATATTAATAGATATATACTTTATATTAAACAAACTGATATAAGGAAGAGAGAGATAATTGTTACCATTGCACCATTTTTGTTTGTTGTTAGACTTTATTTCATCGTTCTTAAATATATAATATATATATATTAATATTATATATATATATTATTTATATTATTATATATATATACCTGGCTCATCGGTTTAGAGTGACAAGTGCATGGCCAAGGCCCGGGTTCCGGAATCTCTAGCCCGGATCGCCTGTTAGAAATTAGCCTAGATAGTTATGGTCCCTGGTTATAAAAAAAAAAAATGGGTGAAATTGGTATGTCCTATTTGTAAGAGGAGAGAGACCGTCCGCACAGGCGGACGATGTCATTGAGCCTCTCCAACGCAAACAAAGTAACACTGATCCGCGTAGGCAGGCAGTCGAAGATAGCTGCTGGACAGTTGCTGCCCGCGTACGTGGGGGTAAAGGTATGTGAATATCCCGTGTGCTGTGTCCTCCACTGTGCCTCATCAGGGCGAAGTGGGGACTACTGCACCTATCGCCAATGTCTCGCGTTTCTCTGCATTCAGGAATGGTCCAGAGCCAAGACCCTGGGGTTAGTGACGGGATAGGAAGTTCTCTATTTACACCTCTTCCGCTGCTTAGGCTGTTCAAGGATCGCTTCTCCAGGCAAAGTTCGAGCTACATGCTGCAGCCACGAATTGGGCGGCGCGTCAACATGTGTCTTCCTCGCTCGTCTTTGCCCTGGAGAGCGATCTTGAACCAGCCTAAAGCCGCGAAGAGGTGTAAATAGAGACTTCCGTAATCCCGTCACAACCCCGGGTTTGGCGCTGGACATTCCTGAATAGCAGGAGAAAACGCGAGACATTGGCGAATAGGTGCAGTAGTCCCACTTCGCCCTTGCATGAGCACAGGGAGGACACCAGCACACAGATATTCACATACCTTTACCCCCACGTACGCGGGCAAGCAATGTCCAGACCTTCGGACTGCCTGCCTAGCGGATCGTGTTACGGGTTTGGCGTTGCGAGAGGCGTCAGATGACATCGTTCCGCCTGTGCGGCGAGTCTCTCTCCTCTCAACAATTCTCACTAATTTCACATTTTTTTTTTTATAACCACGGACATTAACGTATTCTAGGTAATTTCTACTAGCATCCGGGCTAGGATCGAACCGGGCCTTGCCGCCACTTTGTCACTCTACGATTGAGCCAGGTATTATTATATATATATATATATTATTTTATACAAAAATAATAAGTTATATATAATTTATATAAGAAAGATTGAAATGCCAACTAATCAACAAACAAAAAAAGTAAATAGTAAAAAATCTCCCTCTATATTAGTATATATATATATATATAAATAGAGAGACAGGAGAATTTTCCGTACTATTTACTTTTTGTTTTGTTGATAGTTTTCATTTCAATCTTTCTATTATATATATATATATTATATATATTATTATTATATATATGATAATATATATATATTTGATACCTGGCTCAATAATCGGTAGAGTGACAAAGTGGCATGGCAAGGGCCGGGTCGATCTCTAGCCCGGCCTTTCGCCCATGCACTTTGTCACTCCTACCGTTGAGCACATGTAGTTATATATATATATATATATATAATATATGTATATATATATATATATAATTATATATATATAAGAAGATTGAATGAAACTAATCAACAAAACAAAAAAAGTAAATAGTAAAAAATTCTCTCTCTCTATATATATATTATATATATATCATAAGTATGTTATAAAGAATTTTACTATGTTACTTTAGTTATTTAATTTTTTTCATTTCAATCTTTCTTAGTATTAATATAGAATATATATAATATAATTATATATATATAATATATATATATATATGATATATCACCTGGCTCAATCGGTTCGTTTTGCTAGGAGTGACAAAGTGGCATTGGCAAAGCGGTTCGATCTCAGCCCGGGCCTTTGCCAGGCACTTTGTCACTCTACCGAGTGGCCAGTATATATAATATATTATTTATATATATATATATATATATATACCCTATATAATATTATATAATTATATAAGAAGATTGAAATGAAACTAATCAACAAAACAAAAAAAGTAATAGTGTAAGATTATAGTTTTATAGTATACTGATATAATATTATATAATATAGAGAGAGAGACTTTGTTCGATTTACTTTTTGTTTTGTTGATTTAGTTTGTCATTTCAATCTTTCTTATATATATATATATTATAATATATATTACTATATATATATATATTATAATATATATTATATATAATTACTGCTAAATCAGGTGTAGAGTGACCAAAATGGCATGGCAAGGCCCGGGCTAGGATCGAACCCGGGCCTATGCCATGCCACTTTTTCCTCTACCGATTGCAGCCAGGTATATATATATTATATTATTATATATTTTATATAGTATATATATATATATTATAGTATAATATATATATTACGGTATACATTAGAGTAGAGTGACAAAGTGGCATGGCAAAGGCCCGGGTTCGATCTCTGCCGATCCGAGTTTAGGATATTACCTAGATATTATGCCCGTGGTTTATAAAAGAAAAAAATGGTGAAATGTGAGAATTTGTTGAGAGGAGAGAGACCGTCCGCACAGGCGGACGATGTCATTGACGCCTCTCGAACGCAAACAAGTAACACTGATCCGCGTAGGCAGGCAGTCGAGAGATAGCGCGGCAGTGTGCGCCGCGTACGTGGGGTAAGGTATGTTAAGTATCCCGGGAAACTGTAGTCCTCCACTGTGGCCTCATCAGGGCGAGTGGGACTACTGCACCCTATCGCCAATGTCTCGCGTTTCTCTGCATTCAGGAATGGTCCAGAGCCAAGACCCTGGGGTTAGTGACGGGATAGGAAGTCCTCTATTTACACCTCTGCCGCTGCTTAGGCTGTTCGAGGATCGCTTCTCCAGGCAAAGTTCGAGCTACATGCTGCAGCCACGAATTGGGCGGCGTCAACATGTGTCTTCCTCGCTCGTCTTTTCGCAGGTATCCCGCAAAAATTCGGGTGTCGAAGGCATACTGTTACGTCCCCTCTACGGGACATAACGGAACTCTCGGACTCGGAAACGTAAGCTACAGCGAAGGGAAATCGCCTCTGCTAGGGCGGCTTTTCCTGACCTAAAGCTGAAAACTGAAATCAAGAGCTCAAGTCCAGGAGCGACTGCAGTCACTGGAATCGAGTTTTATCTGGGTCGAGGTGGAAAAATGCGGATTTTTCCGCCTTTTGACGGAAAAATAGACCTTTAGTTTGACTCGCTTCTTGGGAACATGAGTTTCCACTCTGGGGGGCGGTAACTCAGCCGCCTAGAAATATTTCCGAGGAGAGCTGACTCCGAGATACACCTTTTCACCGAGTGACATGCTGGCCCTTCCAGAATGAGGAGAGAGACCGCCCGCTCAGTGTCAGAGTGATTGCTGACGTCTCTCGAACGCAGGCAAACCATAACACTCCACACACAGTCATTTTTTATAAAGAAGTGAGGATAGACTCAGGTTAAAAGTTAATCGGTTCGACGCGATTACATGTTAGGTTTAAATAGCACTTTTTGAATTCACCGACCGGAACGATTGCGCTTTTCTGTATGTAGAGGGGCCGATATATGGTACACGAACGCCATTTGCGCCCGTTTCAGATGAATCACCACTTGTCCCCACTTCCCCGGATGGTGTGTTTTTCGAGCGATATGTTCCTAGGGCAAGGTATGTTTAGGTGTTTTATCGTATGATTATAGATAATATGATAATAATATTTATTATTATTATATAATTTAATATGTATTATTATGATATTATATATATATATCTATATATAATATATTATTTATATATTTATTAATAATATTATATAGTATTTATAGATATATAGATATAGATATATAATTATATTAATAAATATAGGTGGAGTAGGGATATATTAAGATAGATTTATATATTGAATTATAATTACAATCATAAATAAGAGATTTTATATATTTTATTCAGATTACTAATTAGAGTGAAAATAAAAAACATAATCCAATGTTGCATCAATTTGTCTTCCTTTGAGGCAGATTTCGTTGGAAATAGTGGCTAATTGGCCCAAAAATGGGACGTTTCGTTTATTGGGTACTAGAGCCCTTTGGATTTTAATGAAATTATACCGAGCAGTCATCTAAGGCTTTGTCTAGAAAGACTAAGAGACATTAAGTGTTTCATATCGTTAAAAAAAAAACTAGCGCGAGAGAATTGTTATTTGAAAAAATTTACATTGCAATTTTAAAAGGAAAAAAAACACTTTTTTATAATAGAGAACTTTGAGATGTCAAAAATGGTGGATGAGGGGTTTGTTGATAGAATTTTGTAATATAATAATGATCTAGATCCGGTATTTTTCGGATTCGGATTCAAACTTTTACATTTGGATTTCGGATTCGAGATTGTTCGACATTTTCCACATCACACGATATTCGAGATAATCACAATTTTATCGAGTATTTGTTATTTATAGATTATGTAAATATATATATAATACATTTACCAGATTTTGTTTTATTATTATTAATATATAGAATTAATAGAATATTATATAGAGTATATAGATATTATTCGATTCTTTTGGTTTTACAATATAGATTCCTTAGTATTTATATGAACTACAAAAATAGAATTATCATTTGTTTCAGAATAATAGGTTTAATTTGAATTAAACTCCTTTTTTTTCTTTTTGTAACTAATAATAGAATATAATCCTGATATTTTTGTCAGGATTAAGTAGTTTATAGTATTATTATATAATATACCCTTCTTAATTTTTTACTTTATGAGTTATGCTAAAATAACTCTTAGTAATTGATGTTATTGTAAGATTATTTTGATATGTTTTAGGTATGATACTCAGTTTACAGTTATCATACGAAATTTTGAATATATTGAGAATCTAAGAAAATTATTAAGGCTTTTTATAATGTGCTTTAGACACTCAAAAGTGTTTTCTTAAATACTGATTTTATCCAGAGTAGGGTTAGAATTTGATCAGCCTTTAAAAGAATCTGTTAATTAATAACCATATAAAAACGATACATGAAACATCAATATTAGAGAAATGTCATGAGAAAACTCAAATAATAAACTTTAAAAAAACAATTGTTGATATTCGTTTATATTATAATAAACAGTTTTTTTTTTTTTTTTAAACGGGT
>JABUQX010134889.1:0-5000 GCA_015478945.1 Trachelipus rathkii | reverse complement strand
TTTATCTTTTTTTTTTTTTTTTTTTTTTAATCAAGAAGAAAATAAAATGTGGTCGAGAATGACGTATATTCCCAATGAATTCGGCATCACCAATAGTTTTGGAGAAAAAACTATTATTTTAAATATGTTGCAAAGTCAAACAATGATCGTTTTTTAGTTATAGTTCGATGTAACATCTACATCCGACCGACTGTTAAAACCGACCGCCACGGGCGATTCCACACGTCCGGCTCCGAGATAACTTTCGACGCTTTCCAAATCCTCAACTCAGCTTAAAAGCCACCCTTACCTCTGAATGAATTTTAGGAACAAAAACTTTCTTAGTCTATTATACTTCTCTACCCTACACCCTTACGACACACTCTCATAATTCATTGAAGAAATAGAGCCACAGACCGAAAGCGATAGGTTATTAAGGGTGGTTTATCAAGTTGAGGACAGTAATGCGTCAATAATAATATACTTTCGATTATAGATATATAATATATAGTATAAATAAATTAAAAATTTATTTAATATTATATTATATACGATATATACTATATAATATATTATTAATCTATACAAGATTATGTTATTTATGATTAATTAATATAATTAAAATATAATATAATAATATATATTAATTAATTAGAATTTATAACTAATATATATATATATATATATATAAATGGTCAGAAGTGTCTAAAGCTGACATCATCTTAACTCGAGAAATGGCAGGCACCTACAGGTAAAAAAATTAATATTTGGATCCAGCGGAAAATTTAATGCGTGGTTTTTAATTGTTTATTTTTATTTATTTTTTTATTCGTCCGAAATATTTAAAAAAAAACATTTTTCCCCCCAATTTAGGGTCGACGCAGAGCTGACAGTGGGACAGAGGTGCGGTAGGAGTGGTGTCAGGGGAGGTGCAGGGAGCAGTCACAGAGGATTATGGTCCCCTCTTCATTATTCCCACCAGGGAAATAGCCCGCAAGACAGAACCCGACTCCTGCCACATCTTTGCGGTTACCCAGTATGGCTATTCCATATTAGTTAAAAAAAAGAGAATAACTACTTCCCTTAACACTTGGTATTACTTTAACTTAACAGGAACACCATTAGGGGGTAAACCGCCAAAGATGCCACGGAGTCGGGGGTCTCTTTTGTGGCCTTCCGTTAGCGACGGGTAGGACGTTTGTCCCACCACCCCCCCCTCGGCCCCCGTCAGCCTGAGCCCCCTAAATGGGAAAAAAAAATAATTTTTTAGGCATTGGAGACTAATTAAAAAAAAAAAAATTAAAACCCACCTCCCTTAAATTTTCCGCTGATCCAAATATTATAATATGTTTTAAGAGGGTTGCTGCCGTCTCGAGTTACATATGTCAGCTTTAAACACTTGACCAGTATATATTATATATATATAAATATATTTATAATATAATATAATATTATATAATATATATAATATATTATACTATATATATAATAATATATATATATATTATATATATATATATATATAATATATAATATAATAATATATATTATTATGCCAGCGATGTCATATTTTCGCATTCGCGGGATATGCGATGCGGATGCGGAACGAGGGTTTGATTTAACATCCCCGGCTAGGCGGATGCCGGATTCGATGTTTGAATATATAATATAATATATATATATGATATATATATATATATTATATATTAGTTATATATATTATATATATATAATATAAATAATAATATATATATATATATATAATATAGTTTTACTAATATGGTTTAAATAATAATTGCGCGTTTGTGGGTGGTTTACCAGGGTACGGGACGAGGACCCAACTCAAATTCACCCCACCAACCTCTTTCCCCAAACTCCGTCCCTTAATATGAAAGAACTTTACAATGATATATACTTTTTACGACTGTATTTAAATTTCAAATATAGGAAGGTTGTGCTTGAGAAACATCAATTTTTTCTGCCTTTTCTGCAGAGCGTTTTTTTCTTTATTTTCATCAAATTAGCCCAGCCATTCTTAAATACTCTCTTCACTTGGAGCATAAGTTTGAGGACAAGTTAAGTTATTTCCTTGCAAGTTACTCAAGCGTGGGTAAACTTTTGCTTAACTTTCCACCAACTGACAGGATCATCATTTGCATCTAGTCGTTTTTTCTTGGTGATAGTTTTCAAATCATTTGCACTACATCTTTTAGCGGCATTGCTTCTGCATCATCAACCCGAGTGGGACTATTGGAAATTTCCAGTGAATCTGTTATTGATTTTACTTGTAGAAGTGTTGGTTCTGTAGATTTTCATTTTTTTCCTTTAATGGATGGCGAATTAATATTGTTCGGATTGAATTTTTTCAACTGCAACACAAAGTGACCAATTAACTTGTTCTAAATTGTGTTACAAAAAAAAACTTGCCTTATAACCGGGGATCTCAAGTAAGTTTGCAATAATATGAGGGGCATAATTTCACAGAAACCAAGTGTTTTTCTAGCTCGAGTTTAACTCATCTTTCATTTTTTTTTTAAAACCGTATCATTGTTCATTTGAAGATGGTTTTCAAAATGCTTCTTAAGCGTGGAGATAATGCATACATCGGAGACCAGAAGCTATTGGCGGCTCCTTGATTTTTTGGTTAGTTTCTAATTTTGGTTTCTACAGGGTATTGGCATATGATAGGAACATTTCCACATTTAGTAAGGAATGTTAACATTGAATACGAACTGGCTACAAAGCCAAGAGGGTTCTTGAGCAAACGGTTGCCTTTCATCATTTGAAGTCAACTATTCCAGGCTAATTGGAATGTCTTTAGAACATTAAATAGAATATCAAGCCGTTTTAATTGCCTTCAAAACTCCATGTCTTCATTTCATTTTTCATTCCAGATTTATCTTAAGTATTTTTTTATTATAAAGTTCTTTATCAAATCTCGACAATAAACATCGCGCAACATCGGCAGGGCAAAGCGCGGATGCGGATCGGATGCGGATGTTTACCTGCATCACCTTAAATAGTATATATAGTATAATATTTATATATATATATATATTATATATATATTATATATATATATATATAATAATATTTATATATATATATATATATTATATATTATATATATATATATATATATATATATATAACCAGAAATACCTAGTCCAAGACTCGCGGATTCGTCCATATATAGTCGCCAAGCTTTTAACTCATTCGTATAAACATAACGTGGAGGATAAAAGTAAGGAAAAAGCACCCCGTGATAGCAGAATGAAGAGATCGTTTTCGATTTTTCCGGGAATCTAATAACACCTTACAGCATTTTATATTTTGAAATGTTTGTCTCCTTTAAATTTCTGTTTAATAATGTAAAATAGATTTATTTTTCTTTATTATAAAATTACTATAATATATATATATTATATATAGTAATATATATATATATATATATATATATATATATATATATATAATATATATTAATATATATATAGATTATAATATATATATATATATATATATATATATATAATCAGAAGTGGGCACTTCCGCTCTTTAGTCCCCTAGTCCGCTAGTCCGCTCCGAGGCGGACTACCAGAATGGTTGCGACTAGCGAGGTGCGGATCGTTAGGAAATTACGGACTTGCACGTGCGATCAAGAAAATGTTTCGCGCTCTTTGTTCCGCACCTTTTTTAAAAAATGAAATATAGTTTTACTTATTAAGAATCTTAATTGGTAAAATTAAAGATAGAATTGTTTATCTTAAGTTATAACTATTAACTTTTTAGTCCTAAGACTTATTGTTTTTTATAATTAAAACTCCAAATAATCTCAACCTCCTTAAAGATACCATATATAATAAATAACATTAAATTGATTTATAGACTGAATGGCTATTACCCTCATCTATAACTTTATTTATAATAATTATTACTATAATAACTAGGGAATATATAATTTAATAATAATATATATATATATATATTATATATTAATATATATATATATATATATATATATATAATAATATATATAAATATATATAAATATATAATATATATAATTAATCATTAAAATCTACGAACGTTAGGAAGGCGGGGCCCGGATGGCATTCCTCCGCGTTTTGAGGGAGTTTGCTTCCGTGCTATCACCGCCCCTCGTTCAAACTATATTCTCTATGTCGCAATACTAACACTTTCCCTCAGTGTGGGAAGCACGCACATGTCCAACCTATCCGAAAAAAGGAAGCCGCTCTTGATCCTTCTAAACTATCGCGCCTATACTCTACTGTATTCTAGCTAAGATCTGTTGAAAACTCTTCTCAACTCTCATTTCTGAGATCATCTGGAATTCTCATTCACTTCTTTCCGTTCGCCAGTACGGCTTTCGGCGCTCGAGGTCTACTGCGAATATACTTCCTATCTTACTGATTTATGGTTTCCGCCGCTAGGAAACTATGGGGAGACTTGCCATTGGCGCTGTGAACATATTCCCAAAAGCATTTGACCGGGTTTATGGCACGCGTCACTGCTTTCTCCAGGCTCCCCTTCCTTTGGTTTCCTTCCCTTCTCTTTGCTTTACTTTATTGTTCTAGTGGTCTTGTTTTCAAATTCCCGCCTCAATATCCGGCTGTTTTTTTTGTGATGGGCCGTGACTTTTCATCTTTCCTTTTCTTCTGTAATTAGTATAGAGTGTCCTCAGTGGTGGTTCTGTTCTGATCCTTACTCTTTACAATTATTAACAAAAGTGAACTATAGCTGATTATTTTTCAGCTATTTAATGACTGTTTCTCTCACTGTTGTGCTACCGGTATCTGTGAACTTCTTTATTGCGGACTTCAACATCTAACGCTCTGAGACAAATCCTGACTTCAGACACCCTACATCTGTCAACCAGTCTTTTCGCGCCTCTACGGTACACTAATAATGAAATTCTCTGCTAACGCGTCAGATGCGTGCTCCAAAGCGAAGCATCCTCCGTCTTACTGTTCACTCTTGAGACCATGTGATACAAGCAA
>JABUQX010134888.1:0-27368 GCA_015478945.1 Trachelipus rathkii | reverse complement strand
CTCTTCGAATTACATTCCTTCTAATTCTTAACTTCACTATAATCTTCTTTTCTTTACAATCGTCTAATACATCTTCAATTCTTAGCTAACTTCTTCTTCTTACTTCTTCTTTTCTTCTTCTTCTTTTCATCTTCTTCTTCTTCCTGCTCATCTTTCTCTTCTTCTTTTTCTCTATCTCTTCTCTCTTCTTTCTTTTCCCAAGTTAGACTCAGAGAAAATAAATAAACTGCATTTATTGAGACCAGATGTTTAAAAATCAGTTGGTTGCACAAAGTGATCTGAATTGAAGAATTTTGTAATTCAAACCAATTATAGCTACATCTGAAAAATTCAAAAACTGGATAAATTGGCAAAACCAAATAACTTTAAAATTTTTTTTAATTTTAAATTTTTTTTTTAAGTTAAAAATGAGCCTGCTTCGTGTTTTAAAATCACAATTTTTTAAATGTATTTTTCAGTGAGCGTTTGGTATCTTAATATTATTGTATACAAGATTTGTAAAAGAATTCAGTTAATCAATAAAAAATAAAGAAAAATCTTACAATTTATTTTTTCTTCCATTTTATTTTAGGATGACACGTGTGGAATATGTAACACAATGTATAATAACTCAATTCACGTTCCGAAATTTTTAAGTTGTAATCATACGTTTTGTTCTGATTGTTTAACTTCATTAGTGAATGGATCATCAATTAAGTGTCCTTTACTTTGTCGATATATCACTGTTCTACAAGATTCTGGAGTATCAGGTAAGATTTTTATTATATATATATTTATTATAATATATATATTATATATAATATAATATATTATATATATATATATATATATATATATATATATATATATATATATATATATATATATATATTATATATATATAAATATAAATAATATATATAGGGTATATCAAAATATAAAATAATAATAATTAATATACAATTTTTGCAAGACTTTTCTAAATTCCTAAAACCTTCCTAAACATTTTCCATTAATTTTCTTCATGACAATTCTTGAATAAAAACAAAACAATTGCCTTCTGAAATGATCCTAGCTTTCGTCCGCCCACGGTGGACATTTTCAAGGATGTGGACTTTATTTTATAACGAAGCAAAAATAAACTCCAAAATAATAAATTATACAAATATAATAAGTAAGATTAAAACTAAAATTTAACATATTACGAAAAAATAAAGTGGAAGTTGATAATTCTAGATCTGTGTCTTTTTTTTTTTTTTCGTGAAGATTTTTTTTTTTTTTTTTTATTTTTTCTTTCTCTTCTTCTATGTTAAAAAAATATTTAAGGTAATCGGACATTTCGTTATATTTTATATTGATGTCCGGTCTATGCTCTTATAAGAAAGGACTCCGCCAACCCCTAAGATCCGAAAATTCCCTCTTTTAATCAAAATTTTAATAATTTACTATTTCATATATTGTGTAATTTTTTTTATGTTCTTCCCTGCAATGATGGTGTATACTTACTTGGTTTGTACCTGGCTGCAACATACGCGGCCGAGGAATTCGCGTAAACCAAGTAAGTGAGCGTTACATCCCACTCTCATTGCAATGGGAATGCGTATACGACTTGTACACTCCGCCAGCAGATGGTAACATCACGAGCAACTAAAGCAATAAGACCAACTTTATTGAGTGATAAAACTCTAATATGATTGCTTCATTATAATTTTTCCTCTTGATATGTTTCTTTAAATGATTTTCAATCTTGATTCCTCTTCATTTATTGAACCAACCACTTCGCTTTTATAATAGAAGATGAGGTTATTATTATCTTATGTCTTTATTATCGGCCAAAAATATATTAATAAAATGTTTTCAGCTTTTTTGTCTAATAAATATTGAGGAAAACCATTGTTAATTATTAGCTTTTTCTATTCCTTTTAATTTCTTTATCAAAGAGCTCCCAATTAGATGTTCATTTTGGGCTCTGTTAGGATGTTTAGTATAGATATCTTATAGGCGAGAGGTGTATGAGTCGAAATTCATATGTTAAACTCCTTTATAACAGTATTTTTAACGTAAATATCTCTTTCAATTGTACCATCGTTGGTTATTTCATTTTCACATCTAAAATTAAATTGTTTAAGCATTCCTCATATGTAAAATTGAATTTGCTATAGACTTCAAGTTTTTAATAAAAAATGTTGAAGTATGAAATAATCTTTAAAAATGACACACGTGTCATCAACGTTTTCAAGTAAAAGAAGGGGTTAAAGATATAATTTTCTTTGAGTTTTGTTCCCTAATTCAGACATATAGAAGTCCGCGAATGTTGGTCCAAGGGGGCAATCCCATTGAGACTCCATTTTTTTTGAATCCAATCTCTCCTTGGACCAACATTCGCGGACTTCTATATGTCCGTAATAGAAAAACAAAATCTTAAAGAAAATAATATTCTTTAACCCCTTCTTTGACGTGAATACGTTGATGACACGTTGTCATTTTTAAACCATCATTTAACAGCGTTCAAAATTTCATAACAAACTTGATACCTTCACAAATTTAAATTTTACCATTATAGGAATGCTTAAACATATAAATTTAATTTTTTAGACGTGAAAATGAAAAAATAACCAAACGATGGTACATTGAAAGGAAATATTACGTTAAAAATACCGATAAAGGAGTTTATATAAATTTCGACTCATACACACCTCTACTCGCCTATAAGATATCTATAATAAAAACACTCCTACACAGAGCCCACAAAATAACATCTAATTGGGGATCTCTTTGTAAAGAAATTAAAAGAATAACTAAGCTATCTAATTAACAATGGTTTTCCTCAATATTTAAGTAGAAAAAAACGCTGAAAAAAACACATTAAATATATATTTGGCCGATCCTAAAGACAAAGATAATAATAACCTCATCTTCTATTACAAAAGCGAAATGGTTGGTTCAGTAGGCGAGAGGAATCAAGATTGAAAATCATTTTTAAAGAAACATATCAAAAGGAAAAAATTAATGAAAGGATGACTATTAGAAGTTATTATCAACCAATAAAGTTGTCTTCTTGCTTTGTGCTCATAGCATATCTTCTGCTGGCGAGTGTACCAACGTCGTATACCAATTCCATTGCAAGAGAGTGGATGTAACGCCACTTACATTGGTTATTATTACGACAGTGTTACCATCTGCTGTTGTTGCAGCACAGGTACAAACCAAGTAAGATACACCATCATATGCAGGAAGAACAAAAAATTTACACAAATTGAAATAATAGTAAATACTTTCAAAATTTTGATTAAAAAGAGGGAATTTTCGGATCTTACGCTGGGGAAGTCCCTTCTTATAAGAAAGCCTAGACATTGCATCCACATATTAAATATTAACGAAACTATCTCCGATTACCTAAATATTTTTACATAGAAGAGAGAAAAGAAAAAAAAAAAAAAAAAAAAAAAAAAAAAAAAAAACACAATAAAGTGCAATTATTCGCACTTCAACATGTGGAGATAAGATAAAGTAAATTTTAGTCCTTTTAATCTTACTTATATATTTGTAATAATTGTATTATTTTGAGTTTGCCTTTTTGCTTCGTGTCAAAAATAAAATAAAAGTCACAGTTTTCTAAATGTCCACCGTGAGCGGACGAAAGCTAGGATCATTCCCGTAAAGCAAATTGTTTTTGTTTTATTCAAGCAAGAATTGTCCTGAAGAAAATTAATGAAAATGTTAGGAAGTTTTTAAGGAATTTTTAGTGAGGAGCTTGCAAAAATTATAAATTTAAACAAAATTTGCTGATTTTTTCTATTTCTAATATAATAAAATATAATTATAAACATCAATAATCCAATAATAAATAATAATAACTAATAATAATAATAATAATAAATAATAATAATAAAATAAATAATAACCTCTCAATAGCAGCAGCAAGTATTGATTTCTGTGAGGGCCGAGAGGTATGTGTTGTAACGTAATACATTCATTCAGGCCACTAGAGGTAATTCATAAGTATAACGATTGAGTTCGGGTAGGTAGAGATTGGTGTCGAAGTGAAAGAATGATTTTCTTTTAAAATTGTAAAAAAGAAATTGTTGAAGTATGTGATGTACATTAAATCAGTGAGGAGGTTATAGAATCTGAAAACAAGGAATTAATTATTTCGGTGTTGCAAACATACAACAACCTTGCAGACGGTTGCATTAATTTTAAACCCAGGACAGATGAAGAAGATTATTTGCTAATAACAAGGTAAGTTTGATTTGCTATAGAATGAATTATATTTCAATCATCATTTATTAACAACACTTTGCTCCAAATAATTTGTTTCAGACTTTTATTTAACATAATGCATTATTAACAAACTACTTTTTTCAATTTGCTCCGATAAACAATTGTTACAGTGATGATGATAACTGTGCAGCGGATGTGGGATTTAGTTATGGGTAGTGGAATGAAGACAGTGAGCAAGCTGTTTAAAAGTTTTTAAAAAACAGCTTGGTTGAAATGATGAGATCCAAAAGAAAAGTTAATATGGAAAATTTAATAAGGGAAAAAAAAGAAAGACTAAAAGTTGCATATCCAGGTGGGAAAAAAAAGAAGAGGTAAATGAGCATTTTGGAAGGAGGATGAATTACAAGGAAAGGAATCCTAGGAAGCTCTTCTGGAAGGATTCAAGAAAGGTTAAGAAAGGAGAATCAGGGAATCTTCATTGAATAATGGATAAGGATGGCACTTTCGTGACTGATGAAATGGATATGGGGAGAGTGTGAGGGAACACTTCGACTACATAACATTGGCAAGTAATGAAGAGGTGACAGTGTTTGTGTGTGTGAGAGTTTGATGGTGTATGAGGAAATAGGTATTTGGGGATGTGGAGGTAATAGATAGAGTTAGAAAGTCGAAGAAGTCAATCAGCTGGTAGGTATTAGCATGAGGGTTTAAGTGGTGAAAATTAATCAAAAGAATTTCTAGATATTTTTATTGCTGGATATGGAAGTTGTTAAAAAACAGAACATTTATGGAGGGTATAGTTCTGAAGATTTGAGGAGAAGAGTAATAGTACCCTTATATAAGGGTTAAGAGGATAAGGGAAACTGTAGGAACTTTTGATGGAAATAGTTTATTGAGTTGTAGGGAAGATATATACTGATATTCTGGCTTTTTTAAAAATCTGAGAGTGATTGAGGGACTTATTGGTGAAGAACAAGGTGCCATTTAGAAGTGATATGAGATGGAGATTAAAGTTTTCATATTGAAACAAATGAGAGAGAAGATTAAAATTGTATGTTAGTTTTATGGACTTCAATAGGCGTATGACAGGATTAATAGGGAAGTTCAATGGCAGCTATTAATGATATATGATGATGGTAGGCTTCTGAATGGAATCAAAACTGTGTATGTCGATAGTGAAGCTTGTGTAAGAATAAAAGGAGTGGAGAGTGAATGGTTTAATATTAAAAGCGGAGTGAGGCAGGGATATGTAATGTCTATATAGCTATTTAATTTAAATATGGGTGAAGTGTTGAAAGAATTAGAGATAGGAGTGGTAGGAGAAGGTGTTAGACTGATGGAGAATGGAAGAGAGTATAGGGTGCCCTTATTGTACGCTGATGATTTGGTTTTGTGTGGTGAATCTGAAGAAAGTTTGAGAGTTTGGTAGGGTGTGTGAAAGAGGGGGTTTGAAAGTAAATGTAGGTGAGAGTAAGGTGATGGTAATGGTTGAGGAGAATCCGCATTGTGAATTCATGTTGGATGGTGGACAATTGGAGCAAGTGCCTGAGTTTAAATATGCAAGTTATATGTTGGATGAAAAGAGGGACGAAAGATGCAGAATGTAGTAGGAAAGTTGTGAAAGGTAGGAAGGTGGCCGGTGCAATTAAATCCTAGGTCTGGAGTGCTCTAAGGTCTTGTATGAGGGATTGTTGTTACTGGTGTTAATTTATAGTAGTGAATCTATGGTGTGGAATAAGTGGTGTAGACCTAAGGTGCAATCTGTTCTGATAGACAATCTTAGGGACGTGTTAGGTGTGAGAAGATTTGATAAAATGAGGAATTAATGTGTTAGGAAGTTGTGTGGTGTGAAGAAAGGCGAAGTTGAAAGAATAAACGAGTGCGTATCGAGATGGTTTGGTCAAATGGAAAGTATGTATGGTATTCGGTTGGTTACGTGGATGTATAGTGGTGAGTCTGCTGGAAATTGAGCGGTTGGAGGACTAAAGAAAAAGTGAATTGAGTCGGTAAAGCAATGTTTGTTGGAAAGGAATGCGAGTTGGGAAGAGGCAAGAAGAAAGGTGCATAATAGGAGTGAATAGATGGGTTTTGTGAGGGGGTATGCTTGTGAGCCTGATCCCGGTTATGAACCCCACATTGACGAGATGCCACAGTGAGGGTTTGTCGCAGGCTCGTGAAGCCCTAGGTTGGATTTGTTTTGTTATGCTTCATTTAGAGGTAAGTTTTTGTGATGTATGCGACATCAGTGTTGCCATATAATGGACATCATTTGCACATGCGTTTTGATCTTAAAACCTTTATAAATATCATATTAAACACTAATATATTTCTTTTTAACAATAATAATAAATTTTATTAGAATATTTGACCAAATAATATTTATAATTTTGTAATAATTTAACCAATAATATTTTATTATTTAATAATTATATCACATTCCCTCTAAAAGAGTGCAATTTGGAAAATTGCAATGCTAACAAAGAAATATCTTACTTATTTTATTACAAATTATCTAGGCCTATATTGTCTTTAATGAATTTATCACATTTAATTTCTGCCTGTTTTTTAGGCTTACAAGTCACCACATTAGATTTGTCATTTAAAAAAAAACAAAAAAAACTACCTTTTAACTTGCTTTATCCCCTATGCAGGGGCTAACACGGGGGACCACAGGAAATCGAACTTTAAGGCCGGCTATCCCAAACCAGCGCCACCAACGTGTTCGCAGTCGAGTTTTAATTCTTGCCCCCAAGTAGATAAAACTCCAACTGCTACGCGGAGGATTTGAAGCAGCGTCCTCTCGTATGAGAGGCGGTGACTCAACCTCCTGCGCCACGAGGCATTTGTATTATCATCAAACACATTTGTCAATGCTTCTCCTGGAGATTTTTAATTTTTAGTATGACTTAAAGAAATTTTCAATGGAAATAAATTGACCAAGGAATGATATACTGTTTGTCTATTGCTTTATTTTACCTTTATAGGTCTTATTTTATCATATTGTAGCAGATTTTACGTTAATCTAAAACTACAATTACTTGAAAAGTTGTCGTGAGGCTATCCACCAAGGCAACTGAAGGGGATAAAATAACAAACACATAACATACACCTTAAATTTATTACAAAAATATAGAAAACACATACACAAGAACTCTTATATCTTATTTATTATTACACAACTTAATAATTACCTACTACAGTAATTACCTACACAGTATCCCAATACCACTTTTTTTACCGTACCTAACAGTTCCACCACCAGTTATTACAATACACTATATAGCTACTGCAATACGAAGATCCTATACCTACACCATACAACATATAAGATATATAGACAATAAAAATATAAATAACGATAAATTCAAAAAAATATATATATTCAAAATAGTCAATTAGGAAATATCGTTTTTAAGTTTTGGGTTTACCAAATATGGTACCACTTTATTGTCTTGGAGGTACCACCTTATTGTCAAGTTACCGTACCTACACTATTTAAATTTCACTTTCAAATTTGGTTTTCAAATGTTAAGTTTTCTGTTATATTTCTTTGATAAGTCAGTCCTTATTTTCCGATTATAAATTTTTTATTTAAGCTTCCAAGTATCACTTATGTAATACAATTACGTTTTAGGTGTACCACACCGTTTTATTTAATACAATTATGTTTTAGGTGTACTACACCATTTAAGTTAATCGATCGGTATCCCCGGTACCAAAATCTTCTTCAGCAGGCCGTACCACAGATACCACTTGGGAAAACAGCCACAGAATAAATCCAGCTAAAAAAAAAATTCAGCTCCCCCCAAAAAACTGAAAAAATACAAAAAACAAATCCTAACATAACATAACAATATAATATAAAAAATGAAAATAATAAGTTAAATAATAATAATCATTAAATGAAATAATAATGGTTAAATAATAATAATATCGCATTAAATCATTAAAGACGTTAAATGAAATTATTAAGCAATAATATCATGAAATTATTAAAATAATTAAATCAAATCAAACCCGTGAAATAATCAAATTAAAAAAAATTCAAATATATATAACAAAAAAATCATAAAAAGAATAAAAATACAATCAACAAAAATTAGTCCTACCTGGGCACTGTTAATGACCTGTTTTTTTTTTTCTTAAACACTTCTACTTTCCCAACAGAACACCGATGACCACAATAAACCGTCACCTTGAAGTTACCACACCACTACCAGAATAGACCAGACCAATACTGCAATCCTAAAAACAAAAAAAAAATCGACTACTTTATAATAATAATAATAATAATAATAATAATAATAATAATAATAATAATAATAATAATAATAATAATAATAATAATAATAATAATAATAATAATAAAAATAATAATAAAAAAAATAATAATAATAACAATAATAATATTAATCACCAATTAATTCATTAAAATAATACGAAATAATAAGTAAGTACTCTTACCATAGAAGGATTCCAAATCCACAAAGAAAATCGTCCACAAATCCACTACTCTTCACCATACCATAGCAATACCATCTGCAATCACAGTCCACAATACTAACTGTGCTCGACAATACAATCTTAGTGGTAATTTGTTCAGCTGTGTTATTATGGGTCTATATGAGGAATGAATTTATATTCATCTCTTTTACTTACTTACTTTGTCACCCCCCACTCACCTCCTACGAGAAGCGGGCAACCTTGAGGTACCTCGCCACCATCGCCGATTGTGCCCAGAGATCCGACAATTTCAGTCCATTGAAATTGTTTCTAATGCCCTCCAAGGCAGGGCAATTGACAGTTGGGGAGGGATCTCCAAAATAATCAAATTTTTATTCCTGAAGGGGGGGGGGGTGCCCAAAGCAGAGCTGTGAAAGCATTACCCATGTTTGGCGGTACAAAGTGTTCACTATTAGTGAGTTCTGATGGACGTGCTTGGAGTATGGTATTGTTTGGGTATGTGAAGAAAGTTTCCTGGGTCAGTTGTGTGTGACTGTGTTTAATGATGTGAATGTCAGGTGGTGGTGTCAGATTGTTGTATATAGTAGAATAGTATTTTGCTGGTGTAGCTTTTTTATTTCTAAGTTGTTGCAGTGTTTGATGTAGGGGATAATTATTTTAAGTTTGATTATTTGAAGTTTATTTACATTTGGCAGATAATTATTTAAATGAGTTGAAGTTAATTTGTGTTTAGTTATCAACTTAGGTTGAATTTGAAAAACTTAGTTATTAATTATTTTGAAATAGGTTAGATCATTTTGAGTTTAACTTCGTTTGACTTTGGTAAATAGATTTTTAAATGAGTATGATAATTTAAGGTTTGATTTGTGTTTAGTTATCAACTTATGAACTTGAAAACTTAGTTATTTTTGGATAGGTTTAATTAATATGAAGTTTGACTTTATTTAGATTTGGCTCTGAATTAACTTTAACTTAAATTTACTTTTATTTAAGTTTAACTTTATTTAAATTTGATTTGACTTTGGATTTGGAAGATAATATTTGGATAGGTTTAATTACTTGAAGTTTGACTTTATTTAGATTTGGTTTTGAATTAACTTTAACTTAAATTTAACTTTATGTAAGTTTAACTTTGTTCGAATTTGATTTGACTTTGTTTTAGATTTGGAAAATAATTTTGAATAGGTTTGATTAGTTTAACTTTATTTAGATTTAACTTTTACTTTGACAACTTTAATTTGATCATTTAAAATTAGCATGATTTATTTATCATCTTAGGTTGGATCAGAAATAGTTTCTTGTGTTAATATTTAACTTTGAAATTTTTTATAGGTTATCAACTTAGGTTGAGTTGGAAACTTGGTTAACATTGAAGCTTTATTGAAATATTTTGTATCACTTAGATTGAATTAGAAACTTGGTTTTTGTATTAATATTTAACTTTGGTATTTTTTTTAAATAAGTTTTCAACTTAAGTTGAGTCTTGGTTTACTTTGAAGCTTGATTGAAATATTTTTGAGTCAACTTGGGTTGAATTAGAAACTTAGTTTACTTTGAAATTTAATTGAAATAATTTTGAAATCAGTTATACCCTTAGATTGGCTGCTACTTTGTTACTAAACTTGGAATTTTGTGTGTATTTTTATTTGAAGATTTAATTGAATAGTTGGAATAAAGGTTATTAGACAAAGAGTACTCAAAAAAGATTATGTAATTGCTTGCTTTGCTTCCATTTACTTGTGATTGCTTAGTAAATTGAGGAAATTTAAGACGGTTGTTTTTAATTTTTGATTTTGTGACTTATTTCTTTTATATTAAAAGGACAGAATTGTAAATAAAGACACTGAGTATTATTTCTTTTATATTAAAAGTATAAAAGGTGTAAGTAAATTTATAAAGGAATGAGTTTACATTAATCTTTTTGTTTATTTCTGAGTAGCAATTTATGAATTAATGTTGAGGTATTAGAATTGAATAAAACCAAAGTTAATTTTAGACAGTAATAAATATTCTACATTCTGAAAACATTTGGAAGAATAAGTTAATGTTTAAAGATTCAAGTTGAGAGCATGGCACAATGTACGAATAAACTCTGAAAGTTGCTGAAGTTATAATTCAGAATAAGGGGTTATTAAATGACTGTACAGTAGGTGTTTTGGTGTGTTGAATGACTGACATCTGTTTACGTTATATTGAGATCAATTATTGATATTCATAACACAGTACAATATTACCAGGTACAACTACTAAGCACAAGCCAACAAAGAAATTCAGTGGGAATTTAATTATTACCATATAAATGAAGGAATCAAAAAGCACTGAATAAACTATTTGAACATTTAGAAAGGAATGTAGGTAGAGATAAATAAGCCTTAATTAAACTATCACTGCTAATGTACTGCACTAACACACTTGTCACTGTCAAAATCAAAAAAAAGTTAAAATCTTGAAACGTTTTCGAGCACTACTACAGTATAATAATTATACTATCTTTTATACTCTTCATAATTCAAATTAAATTAGTATATTAAAATATATATGAAAATAAATAAACCAATAGCCTCCAGTAGTAAGAAACTTATTTATTACTAATATATATAATTCATTTCTTTTACATACGACCATTTGTAGTTAGTATTATTTTAATCTGCTATTATAATTCCACTAAATAATAATGGGTAATAAATATTAAAAATAAAGTAAATAAAATCTATTATAAATTTATAACCAAATTTCCCATAAAAATATAAAATAGAGAAAGGCACAATTACCAAAATATACTAATGCAACTTAGAGAGTAAATTTCCGCGCTTAAAACTATACAAAGGACAAGACACCCTACGCAGCTTTCAATTTCCTTAAATTCTCATTATCTTTTTCGCTATGTTGGTTCCAAATAAATGGCTGTAGCCTTGTAAAATGAATTAAAAACTCAAAGATAATTCTTTTTATTTATACACCAAAAAATATACAAATACATTGGCCCAATCAAATATAAACCTACTCACAACTCACCAATCTATTCCTGGCTTACACAAAAAATCTGTATACTATGCCAAATGACACAATTTACAGGTTCAAAAGTCAAATGCACAATGTCAGCTTTTTCACTATAGACCTACGAACAGAAGGGTAAATGTTGAAATTCATAGAGTTAAAAAGTTGTTGGCCAATTAAAGAGCTTTAATATGGCACCAGAAACAATTCTGTAGGTGAAAGAAGGCTGAGATAAAACATATCAAACAATATATATAATATACCAACAAATAGTTATAATATATAATATAATATAAATATATATATATAACTATATATATATATAATATAAAATCAATAAACATATAAACTAACAAACACAAATATATATATATATAATATCTATAATATACTAAAAAAATAATATATATATAATATATATAATATACTACCAACCACTATATATACTACCTCTCAATATATAATCAGTTGGTGGACTCCAAGCACCCCTATCTTCTCCAAAATCCATTACTACCACCAACTCTCTCTCATACACATCTCTCTCTAACCTCATCTCTCTCTCTCTCTCTCTCTCTTCTCATACATTACTTTTGCATACATACTCTCTCTCTACATCTACTCTCTCTCTCTCTCTACTCATCTCTCATCTCATCTCATCTCTCTCTCTCTCTGCTCTCTCTCTGCTCTCTACTCTCTCTACAATCTCATCTCATCTCCATACCTTTTTTTACACCTTCATCCCTAACTTAACACATACTCACCTCAACTCATCACTCAAAACTAACATAACCCCATAAACAAATAAACATCAACATACACCCATAAAAAACCTACAACTCTCCAGTACAACTGTGAGTCGACGTGTGGAAGCTACGAATACAGATCCCTCAACTACAAAACTAAAATAAACCTCAAAACCATAACAAACCACCTACTCACAAAAAAAAAAATAAAACAAACCAAAAACCCACATAAAAACCACAACACCACAAACTAACCCAAAATCATAACAAACACCCTCACCCCCCCTCCACAACATCAAATCATTCTCATCTCTCTCACTACTCAATCTACTAAACATCTCCTCCTCTCTCTCTCCCTCCCCTCTTCTCTCTGCTCCCTACTCCTGCATCTCCTCTCTAATCTCTCTACCTCTCATCTCTTCTCTCTCTCTCTCAAATTCACTCATCTCTCTCTCTACTCTACTACTCTCTCCATACTCTCTCTCATCTCATCTTCTCTCTCTCTCTCTCTCTTCTCTCTTCTCCTCCCCTCTCCTCTCAACTCTACTCTCTCTCTCTACTCTCTCTACTCTCTATCTACTCTGCTATCTCTAACTAACTCTCTCTCTCTCTCTCCTCTCCTCTCATCTCTCCACTCTCCTCTCCCATCTCTCTCTCCTCTCTCTCTCTCTGCTCTCTCTATACTCCTCTCTTTCTCTCTCTCTCTCTCTCTCTCTCTCTCTCTCTCTCTTCCTCTCCTCTCTCTTCTCTCTCTCTCTCTCTCTCTCTCTCCTCTCTCTTCTCTCTCTCCTTCTCTCTCTCTCTCTCTCTGCTCAACCACAAAAATATTTACATTAGATACTTGAGTTTTTTACTATTTTACAAATTTTTTTTAATTTAAAAATTGATTCAATAGGTTCCTTATTGTTTTTCTTTATTATTACTCATTTTATTATCATTATTATATTATTTTGTTAGTTTATTATTAGTATTTATTAATTTCTTTTATTATTTTATTTAATATTTACTAAGAGATTGTTTGTTATATAAAATTTATTAAATTTGCTATGTTATTTCTGATAGTAAGTATGTTATTAAAATTATTCATTTTGCCTATGTTTTTTTTAAAGAGAATAGCGAAGGCTAGAATATCAAAAAGATGTAAGAATCCCTACAATCCATTAATTATTAGTAATCCAAATGTGCATAAGAACAAATAAATGATTATTTAATTTTTTTTAAATCAAAACGACGTTTTTATTACATTTCTGTGAAAGCCCCGAAAAAAAAAAAAAACTTCGTAAAAAATGTAAATTCAGTGGAAATTTGTTTATGTGATTACTGTTACAAATTTCTCTCGCATTGGAGAAGCCCCCGAGGTCTCAACTTTCTACCCTAATTGATTGAAAAAACAAGCGAATATATTTCAATGGGCGATGATTCTTACACTTTTCTGTTTAAAAAAATTTTAACCCTAATCTCATAGTAGGCCTAATTCATTATATAAAAATTAATTTTCTCCTATGGACTAATTTTAAACGCACGGAAATAGAGAATTTTATCGATTAAACTTTATGAAAATTACACTAGAAGATTGACTACGTCTCATATTAATGCATTTAACTCAACTGCTACAGCTGGGCTGTAGGAGTGGGCTGTCGATATTATAATATATCCTATAATATAATATAAATATAAATATACTATATATATATATATACCTAATAATAATATCAAACCAACTATATATATATAAATAAATAACCTATATATATATAATATAAAAAACCCTATAATATAAATATAATATACATTACTTTAGAATAATATATAAATAAAATAAAATAACTAACCTACCTATATCTAAAATATATATATATATTTCAATACATCATCTACCTTCTTTCCCCAAGACTGGGAAGTAAGGTGCGTGAATATGCACATGGTGAACAGAAAAAGTAGTAGAAAGAAAAAATATGACAAGTCCAAAAAAGAAAGCTTAAGAAAGCCCTCCCTCAAACTATACCTATTAGTGAGAATTTGCATTCAGTCAGGAAAATCCCCCCTTTACACGCTCACGGGGGAAACGAATAAAATGAGACAAACCTCACCTATCGATCTCGTCAATGTGGCGGTTCAGAACCTATGGCCCGAGGTGGGTCACCAACCATACCCACGCCTCACAAAAAACCACTGGCATTCACTACCTATTGATGCACTTCTCGGGCTTTGCCAAACTCTCATTTCTCTCCTCCAGGCATTCCTTTACTGACTCAATCATCTTTTTCTCCCAGCCAGTTGATTCCCAATCACCACTATACATCCGCTTCCAAACCAAAACCGACTATCATCCATCCTTCCACCCATAAACCAAACCATCTCAAATACTTTCATATTTATTCTCTCATTATTCCTTTCTTCACACACACAATTCTCTAAAAATTTAAATTCTTCATATTTCGCAATTCTTCTACAAAATTTACCGTAACTCGCCTGATAGCATTTTGTCAATCCTGACCCAAAACTTTTCCGATAAGATCTATACACTCGTATTCCAAGGACCAGATCATTCCAACAATACTATACAAATGAACACAGGATTAACAATGCCTCATATGTAAGACCCCTAGCCCGCACTCAAAAAACCTTAATTCCTTTGCATCCACCAAGGATTTAAATGCACCAGCCACCTTCCTGCCATTCACAACTTTCCTACTACACTCTCCATCATTTGTTCCCATTTTTTACCAAGCTGAACATCACCAATCGTAACAAATAACTTCACCACTGAGGCACTGTACAACTCACTCCATAACCATAACCCTTACTCTTATCATCTACCTTTACTTTCAAACACCTCCTTTACACACCCCTGCAGCCAAATTTCTCTACCAATCCTACATACAAACACTTCAGATTCAAACTGCACAAAAAACACAAAATTCATCACAGCAAAAAACAATATAAATAAGTAGAGGCACCCTCCACTCATCATTACCAAATCTCACCTCCCGAATAATCCTAACACCCCATCTCCGACACAACCCCCACCTCCCAATTCTTTTCATAACCCCATCCATACTACAAATTGAGAATACCAAAAGAGGACAAACCAGCCATCCAGACCTCACTCCCAAAAAATATAGTAATATCCATAAACCAACACACTCTTCAACCACCATTATACTTCTCACACACTGGCTTTCACCATTAGTCATACATCCTTTGATTCCAAATATCAGAAGCCATACACCCCATCTCCGTTATATCACTAACACCTTGCCCATAGAGCTAAAATCAGTATTAATCCTATCACAATTTATTCTTCTCCTCCATCATTTTCTCAATCATTTGTTTCAATGCAAAGATTTATCCACATATCCTCTATCACTCCTAAATGCACCATGTTCTTCACCAATCAGCCCTTCAGTCACTCAACGCACTCTTTCAACCAAAATAAACTAATTTCCCTATAATTCCTACAGTTACCCCTATCTCCCTTAACCTTTTATAAGGGTACTATTACTGCTGCCCTCCTCCAATCCCTCGGAACTATACCTCCCACTAAACGCTTTGTTACACAAACTTCCAAATCCAATCAATCACCATCTCGCGCCGTTCAATAATCAAATAAATCATATTCACCAGTAATTTCATATATGCCTGAAGATTTATCATTCTTCAACTTTCTCACCCTACCTCCTCCTTACTAATTACATCATCCCCAAAATACCTATTCCTTCTTGCACCATCAAACCCACACACATTCACTATCACGCCTCTTCATTACTGCCAGTTATGACAGATTTTTCAAAGTGTTCCTCCACACCATTCACATCCATTTCATTCGTTAACAAAGCAACATTCCCATTCATTATTCTAAGCAGATTCCCCTTATTCTTATTCTTAACCTTTCGCGCTTCCTTCCCAGATAGAGCTTCCTATTCCCTTGTAAGTCCCCATTCATCCTCCTTTCAAACTGTTCATTTACCTCTTTTTTCCTCCTTTTAGTATTTCTTTTTTCCTCCTTATATTATTCCAAACATCTTTCTTTTGAAACTTCATCATTGGCTTTAGTACATTCAACCACGCTTCCTTTTTACTTCTTTAACAGCTTGCATCACCTCTTCATTCCACCACTCTGTTAACATTCTTACTCCTACTTTACTCACTTATTATATATATATATATATATATATATATCGTATATATATACTATATAATATATATATATATACTATAATATATTAAATATATAATATATATATATATTATATATATATATTATATATATATATGGGAAGCCTAAAGAATTATTCAGGAAAAGGGAAGAATGGTGAGGGAAATTATTTTTTATATCAACTGTTCTGTTATTTAAATTCATGGTACTACAAAACATTATATGTCTTAAAATGGCTGCTACTATTTTATTATTTTATTATTATTATTATTATTATTATTATTATTATTATTATATTATTAATTATGTATTATATATTATTGTTATTATTATATTATTATTATTATTCTAATATATATAATTATTTATTAAAAAACCTAATAATATAAATAATATAAATGATATATTAATATAAATATAATATAACATAAAAAATTAAATACCTCTATTATTAGTCCCACCTTATAGTAATGTAAGTACAAATACTGATTGATATCTTTTGGTATTATTATTATATTATTATTATTATTATTATTATTATTATTATTATTATTATTATTATTATTATTATTATTTCTAGGTTTAACAACCAATGAAACAAAACTTTATAAACAAGATGATATTTTAACACGAATGGTTAATCTTCAAGGAAGTCATAAAAATCAAATAAAGTAAGCTTTCCCTTTAAACAATTTTTATTTATGGTGATTTCTATCCGTATTAACATCTGGAGTTGAGCAAAAAAAAAAAATTTGAATCTCAACCTCTGGTTGAGACATTTTACTGACTCTTTCTTATATGTGTGTGATTGCGTAGGTGTGTGTGTGTGTTTGTGTGTGGGTAAGAGTGAGGGTGTGTGTGTGTTTTTGTGAGTGCGTGCGTGTGTGTGTTTGTGTGAGGGTGTGTGTGTGCGTGCGTGCGTGTGTGTGTTTGTTTGTGTGAGTGCGTGCGTGTGTGTGTGCGCGCGTACGTGTATGTGCGTGCGTGCATGTGTGTGTGTGTGTGTCACTCGAAACGATGGAAGTACATCCCATTGGGCTTATGGTCTGTAGTGTATTTCCCATGACATACCAGGGCCCAATGATTCGAATTTCTCTTTTCCGTTCATATACACACCACTTCATGACCACTCCACTTCCTGACAACACTTTCCGAGACATTACCTTATACACTTATTATCCAACTGTGTAATGCGGAGACCGCCGGACCAGAATACTGCCCACAAGCGATATTGTTCTGTGTGTCGTAAGAAGGCGACTAAAACGGCAGACCAGTTGCCTATGGGTTAGCTGCCCAACACTCACTTCCTATCTCTTGCAGGTATGCTTTTGCAGGCCTCAGATATAGTCGTGCTCTCCGTAAGCGACCATGTATCTTTTAGCGAAATTGTATGAATCGTATGAGTGTATTGAATGTCAGAGGAAAAAATGTCGAGGAGCAGAGGTGAGATATGATGGATGTATTTAGAAGGTAAATTTGATCTGACTGAACTGTGACTGAAACAAACATGAAAAGAAAACGGAAATGCCTCGGTGATAGGAGATGAAATGTGTGTGCCTACCCAAAACCTCTGCAAGATAGAACAGGATTGAGAAAGAGGAAAGTCAGAGAGACTTGTGGTTTATAGAATGAAAAACAACGTGGCATATAGGCACAAGAAGTTTAAATGGTAGAAAATTTATGTCTTATAATAAGAATAGTACTATAAATCAACCAAAAATGATAACTAGGATATATCTAATGCGTTAAATTAAGTTTGAAAGTCAAGGTATGTTGTGGTTGTAACATATGGACCATCTGAGGAGTGAAATGTTGAGGAAGAGTGCGACTTTCTGCGATAATCTGAATGATGTTTGCAAGGTGTGAGTAGGGACTTCAGATGATTGTGTTGAGAGCGATCTAACATGGTTGGGATATGAGTGACCAGGAAAAAGACAGAACCATGGACAAACCAACCACTCAAAAACCATCCCAAATATAACAGGGTAAATGAACCCGGTCACGAAAGAGATCCCCAATGAGACATCGGCTCTAGAAGACTAGAATGATATTTCTGAGACAAGCAGGAACTAAGTAGCGACAGTAATACTTTTCTTCAAACTCAAAGAAGATAAATCTTTCATTTGTAGAGATGGTATGGAACTGCAAATTATGATTGATTTTGTGTTGTATGGCAGCGAGGAGATGCTTGAGAAGTAATCAACCCCCAATGTGAATGGATGTTAAATCGACGGAGGGGGCTGGGATTAGGAATATCCATCCGGGATTATTTGGTTCTTTTATGTTTTTAAGATTAAGTTTGCGGACATCTTAGTGATGAAAACCCAATGGAGAGGAAAGGCAGAGTATAGAAAGGAAGTGGGAAAATAAAAGTGAGAAGTTAAACCGTGAACAAAAGGCACCTATACTATTCTAGCCGAGCGCTTCAAATGACAGAAAACCTTCTCGTTGAATAGTGCAACACAAAGAAATGTACTGAACAAATCTGGACGCAAAAATCGAAGAGGAAAAGCCTTTAGAATAGTAACACAGAGACACGTAATCGTCGGACTCGCTGTCTAAAATACGGCAAGTAAGAACTCCTTCAGCAGTGAATGGCTAAAATGAAGAGCTCAATGCCAAACCGGTATAAAACCTAATAACACAAAGAAAGAAACCGATGCGTAAATGTGGCTAAAAGACCACACCCATATTGATGATTGCCCTCACCACACCAGGAACAACACCGCATGTTTGGAATCCTCACTAGTTAAAGAGATACCACAAAGGGAAGACCCTAAAAGCGCCTATGAACTTGTAGGTGGAAAAAGACCACGGTAAACATGGAACACCACCTCCTGGAAGAAGAAGAATTGAGGCTACTACTTACAAGGAACAATTGCGCACAAGCTCTTCTACCTGTAATAAGCGCGAAAGGTAAACCACGAATAGAAAAGTAAGACATACCTAACAAATCTAGACATAACCATGATGATTGGATGAGTGACTTCCGCTAACTGATGAAACATAGATCGTTCGAGAACAGTATGTGACGAAAACACTCCCATCGACAAACTCCTGAACATACCACCCTATGGCAGAAAATAAACGGGGTCGCATACGCTAGACACAAATGTGTTCGCAAAGGGTGATGGCCAACGATCTGTAAGAAGAAAATATGTATATCTAGCCGCAGAGGAGGTATCTTTACCCATGGGCCCCAAACAATGGTGACAGAAAAAAGAATGGCTAACCTCCTGCAGGATAGATGGAATTGCTTGGTGAAAATGATTCAAGAATGTAGGGCAAGATGGTGATCCTCGAAAATGGAATTAGAAAGTTGCACCTCAAAAAGGCTAACAAAGCAAGTTAATGGAGGGAATATTATTCCGAGCGCATTGGAAGAAAAAACCGCCAATCGAGAACAGTTTAATCATTGCCTCATATATTAAGGGTTATGGGGGATAGAGGGAACCCGCTACAAGACACTACAACCGAGCACATTTAACGTTATTCAGACGAGTTGTAGCCGCGCCCAAGACGTATCATGCTGGCTACTTTTCGGTTTTGAACAGCAGTACACTCGACGTGAAACTGAAAGGGCTGCCATTGTGCAAGAACAAGGGCTGCATTTCAAGAAGAGGTAGTAGGATGTTGCTGGATCAAAATTACGTGATGCTCGAGATGAACAATCGCACTGGGAGACAGAAGCATAAATTGTATTTAGGTTTTATGACTTGCAATTGTATGGCAAGATTAATAGGTGAAGCTGCTTGTTTCTGGTGGATGTTAGTTGATATTTTGGTATCAAGCTCTTTTTCCTGTAGCTTCGCACATGTAATCAAAAAATATGCTCTGATGACTACTTGAAAACCGTGCTGTAAGATGGCTAAATTCGAGTCAAAATGTGTGGTTTCAACCTCATTAATAGCCCGAGTGACCCCGAGCAAGAGACATGTGTTACAACACTACTCCGTCCTCCACTCTGCGCTTATTCCTTAATTCTGTATATGAATGGGGTGGAAAGAATTAAGGATCAAGTTGGCATCGCGCTCGCACCAGGCGGAAGCGTGCCCTAAAGCATGATGTGCGAGAAATCGGACAAAGAGTGGCAGGGATTAAACCTGCTATTGTATGCGGATGATTTTGGTTTCGAGCTTGAAAACACCACCACCAACACCACCCCCCCCCCACAAAATGAATAACGCAGAGTGAACTCTGACAACGCACAAACAGAGTGTTCTGGAGGAAGTCACCTTGGCTCACGAGGCGACAACTCTAAAGATCGTTCGCGGTACCCCGCTTCGCGGCAACATCGTGGTGCCGGCGCCAAAACTAAATGTCAGACTCAGCACAGTCCACTAGGTGTATGGTAGTGAGTGAGCGGAGGATATCACAGGAAGTGCACAGATCAATAATTAAGTCCGTGCCAAGACACACTCGCAAACACAAGAATATCTGAGTTTGAAGTCATTGAGAATGAAAAACAGCTCGACCCATGAATGGCCCTGCAGAAAATCTAGTCAGGAAGTTAGATGATGGCAGGCAACGCCGTGGCCTCGGCTCCATTACTCCAGTTGGTATGGATGTAACACGGGACTAAGTCTTAGAGTGCAAATCTAGGGTTTAGCCCCAAATGAGGGATATAATCTAAGATACCTGTAAGTTAATGAATATTAGTAGTAATTATTCATATTCATAGCGGGCGGTAGATCCTAACGACTCAACAGCAGTGTTCAAAATGGACAATCTTACGGACAGATGCTTATGTGTAAGCGAAGAGCAACGCCACCTAAATAATAACTCAAAAGGAATAACCGAAGCACCTCCTAGAAAGTGTTGTTTCGGTGTGATGAAAAAACAGGCCGATTATCGAGAGAATTACTACGATGAACCCGAGTCGATGAGGATTGTATTAGTGTCCATATGGAAAGTCAATAGAAATGATAGCCTGGTGCCGTTAAAAGAGGGAACCTGTATTGTTGTGGCGACTTAGCAATTACCAGGATGAAAACCCACCGCATTGACGAGGATACCAACTAGATCGACGTCCGTCGCGTCTCGAAAACTAGGGTGGATTCTTCTCGATGCGACGAGTTCTCACTTAAGGGTATAATGGGACTCGTTCTTCTTAAACTTTTCATAAGCTCCGCTCCATATTATAAGCAGGTCAACCCTCAACTCTCTTCCACCCCTTCACCATCCATTCTAACACTCCCCTCGCACCACTTCTCCACATCTAATTCTTTCAAACCCCATCCACTATACATATCTCTCGAGACATACACACCTCACCTCCTGCTCAACTCCTCTGTGTAAAAATAACAAACCAATCACTTTCGAAGTACATTTATTCTTACACCAGGAAAATGAATGAATGAAACATAACAAATCATTATTATATCTCCCATTCAGAAGCGACGAGCGCAGAGCGCACGGCAAATATATTACTCAATCTGAGCAGAATAAATATGCTCCAAATCAATCAAATCCTCGTCCAAATTCGTCTGTTGCCAATCCATAAATACAAATTTATTCTCTTCTCATCTCTTATCTACAAGTTGGTAAACGCGTCAATGTAAAAACAATACATTCGATCCAACACACTCCTCTACCAACTACCTTCCTAAAATATGCACCTCGTTCTTCTACACTGAGCTTCTCATTCATTCGACGTACTCTTTCAACCAAAATACCAGCATACATCTCCCCTACAACACTCAATAAAGTAATTCCCTTATAGTTCCTTCAGTTCCCCTTATCTCCCTTACCCTTATATAAGAGGTACTATTACTACTCTCCTTAAATCTCTCTGAACTATAACGTCCAAAAACTCTTTGTTACACAACTTGCAAATCCATTCAAGCACCATCTCGCCTCCATTCCTGATCATTTCACGAGTAATTTCATCTATGCTTGCAGATTTACCATTCCTCAACTTTCTCACCCTATCCGTTACCTCCTCCCAACTAATTACCACATCCCCAAAATACCTATTTCTTCTTGCACCATCAATACCACACACATTCACCTCTTCATTACTGCCATTGTTGTATACATTTTCGTAGTGTTCCCTCCACACTCTTCTCACAACCATTTCATCAGTTGCGAAAGCACCAGCCCTATTCATTATTCTATGCTGCAGATTTCCGTTACTTTCATTCTTAACCTTTCGCGCTTCCTATTCCCTTGTAAGTCTCCATTCATCCTTCTTCCAAACGTTCATTTATCTGATTTTTCCTCCTATGTATTCAACTTTTAGTATCTCTCTCATTGACTAAATATAAATAGATCTACCTATTTTATTACCTCCTATGCTATTCAACTTTTAGCATCTTTCTCTTTGAGACCTACATCATTTGCTTCTTAGTACATTCAACCCACGCCTCTTATTTTACTTTAACCGTTTGCCCAATAGAAACAAAACCCGAAAATCCAGCCCGCGACCAAACCATACAGCATGGCCACCCCCACAAAAACACACCCACTCAGTCCCGCTACCACCCGACCCAATAACCAAAATAGTTAAAATATAAATAAAATACCTTGATACTAAACTATTTCTCTCTTTTTTTTTTTTTTATTGAAAAGGGCAAATCAAAGGCTGATGGCGAATTTTCTCCATCTACCAAACCCAAAACCAAAAAATTTAAGTGTACCAAGTGTTCGAAAGCTTACTTTCGCAATACAAGTCTTCAGACCCATATTAGAAGAGCCCATGATCAAAATATGGAGAAGTAAGTCCCGTATGTGTGTGTGTGCGCGCGCCTGTATGTTTATGTGTGTGTATAATAAGAGGTTTTGAGATCTAAACTTTTTTTTATTAATCTTAAGCCATTGTGTAAATGAATATTATTTAGAGAAAAAAAACATATTTTGGGGGTGATGCGATTTCGCTGACATCCACAATTCTAGTCCAACTCAACCTAACCTAACCTGTCGGTAAACTGTTCATGTCGATGATTTCACTAGATACCATATTTCGTGTAGGTACTTATAGTAATTAAAGATTATGCTCTTTGTAATCAAAATTATTATTGGTAAGACATTTTGGTTAGCGAATCCAAAAATTATTTCACTTCAAAGTTTAAATGTTATTTTAAAATTATTATTATTATTATTATTATTATTATTATTATTATTATTATTATTATTATTATTATTATTATTATTATTATTATTATTATTATTATTATTATTATTATGCTCAGTGTACCTCGCGCCCAGCTGTAAATATACCAAAAATTACCCCGTCGATTTTTTCAGGAGTCTCCCACCACTCGTGTTAGTCCTAGGTGACTTTAACCTCCGCCACCCTTTGTAGGGAGACTGTTACGTTCCCCAATGCCGAATGGATTTCGAGTATTTTGCAAGATTTCTCATTGGGATGTCTCGACAAATACCTTCCAACCTTTGAACGTTTTGATACAGGCACTTCTTCCTGTGTTGAGGTCTCATTGTGTTCGATCTCGTCTGTAGATCGATTTGGGTGGGAAAGGTCTTCTTACCTCTGTGGTAATGACCACTACCCAATCGTGATACCATAATTCAACCCTAGTCCGCAGCAACAACCTTATTCTGGCTGGCGCTGTGATAGAGCACACTGGTCTTCCTTTCATCAGGCCACTTATTTTCCCATCTTTCCTGCAATTACCCTGTTCCCGTCGCCGGCGGATGCCTTCACTTATTTTCAGGAAGAAATCCTCCAGGAGGCAACGGACCATATACCCCGTTCATCTGAGACCTGGAAATCGACAACCCCTTGGTGGAACCAGGAATGTGCCCGACTAATCGGGAAAACCGTAAATTAATAGGCTGTATAAACATACTCCTACACCTTCCAACTCCCGGCGTATTAATCGCTGTACGCGGAAACAGTACTTTCGCATCTACGCTTCCACCATTCATTTTTCTACGCCTGTATCATCGGTCCATAAAAAGATGCGAAAAATTTCACGAAGCACCATGCAGATCCCCCAATCATCCTTGTTTACGGCCCGCAAACCTCAGATGTCATGATATCATCTCTACTCCAGGGGTCTTGGCGGATGAGTTGTGTTTTCACTTCGCGTCCTGCTCCAGAGGCTCCCGGTATCTTGAACCTTTTTCGTTCTGACCGCCTGCGGGTAGAGATTCCGGATTTATCTGTTCCACCAGGAGAAGACCTTACATTCAACAGATTATTCACTAGAGCAGAGTTCCAGGAGGCCCTCAAACTTTGCAAGGATGGAGCGCCAGGTCCTGACGGCATTTCCTTCCAGATGCACCGGCATGCTCATCTTTCTACCACTGCCTTCCTTCTCGGCTTATACAATAGAATATGGGTGGACGGGGTCTTCCCTCCCGTCTGGTCTACTGCATATATTGTCCCCATTCCCAAATCTGGGAAATATCCGACTTCATCAGATAACCATCGCCCTATTTTATTGTCCTGCAATACATGCAACCTCATGGAGGGATTGGTGGCTTCCCGTCTTGTTCCAACGTTGGAGCAACTCCATGCATTTTCTGACTACCAATTTGGTTTTCGTGACCATCGCTCTACTCAGGATCCTCTCATTTGGATAGATCACGACGTTCGTGAGGCATTTGCTTCCAACAAAATGACCTTAGCTGTTTTATTTGACCTCGAAAGTGCGTATGATAACACGTGGAAGTTGGAGGTTTTGCGGAGCCTCCATTCCTTGGGCCTTAGGGGGCAACTTCCCCTCTTCCTTCAGTTATTGATGTCGGATCGTTCGTTTCAGGTCCGTTGTGGACTTGTGGTACCACGCTGTCGAGGCGTTTTCTCCTGGACGAAGGGGTGCCGAGGGCAGTGTACTGAGGGTGTTGCTTTTGCAATAGGTTTCAATGGAGTTGTCGATTCCATCCCGACCTCGATGCGCTGCTCCATCTATGGTGACGATCTTGCCCTGTACATTTCTGGAGCTAAACCTCCTTGAATGGTGCGTCAACTTCAGCTTGCCATCGATAGGGTTTTCTCATGGTGTTCTGCGCGTGACTGCATTCTCCACATCGAAAACTACAGCCGTGCTTTTCCGAAAAAATCCTCGTCGTAGTGGTCGCATACAATCGCTTCCTATGTTACACCTCTATGGCCCTCCTATCTATGTGGAGCCGAGGGGGAGGTTCCTGGGTCTGTTACTCGATGAGTACCTCACGTACCTTCCCCACATTACTCTCCTCAAAGCTAAATGCTGCCGTTCCTTGGATCTCTTACGGCACCTCGCCTCCAAGATTTGGGGTGCAGACAGAAAAACCGTGCTCCACCTTTACATCATGCTAGTGCTGGCTAAATTAGACTATGGTTGTGCCATATATGGGCAGACCTTCCAGTCCTACATCCGTCTTCTTGACCCCATTCAGACCGAAAGTCTGCGAATTGCCACGGGAGCATTCCGTTCCTCTCCGAGGGAAAGCCTGGAGGTGGAGGTCGGGGTAATGCCCCTATCCCTGCGGAGGGAGCAATTCATGTGCTCACTGTTCATCCATCTTCAGGTTCCTACCTCGTTGGCCTTGACATCTATAATAGAGCGCGTCCGTCACAACCCTTCTTATTGGCCATTTGCTGTGGTAGTTTCTTTCATCTTCGCTTTCCTCGACCTTCCTCAGCGAGCGGTCATGCACTATGATTTTATTTACCTCAACCCATTCAACCATTCAAAGTGGGTTTACCCGCCTCCTGCTCTCTGCAACGGGATTCAGTCTTTGACAAAGTCGGAGGCACACCTGGTGCAGTTGACGGATTCCTTTCTTTCCCATCCGGAGGTCCTTAGCGACTCTATAGCGGTTTACACCGATGGTTCCAAGACGGAGGGAGGGGTGGGGGCTTCCACCGTATTTGCCTGTTTTTTCGGCTGAACTGATGCGATGTCCATGGCGGTGAACAGAATCAGTACCTTCACCCGCGGGGTTAACTGTACTATCTCTTCCGATTCTCGAAGCGCTGTCCAGGCGTTGTGTGACCGATCAACCCGAAACCCTTTGGTCTCTGCCATTCAAAAGTCCCTCTGCTTGTTGCCTGCGCAGAAGCACAGTATCGAGTTCTGTTGGGTTCCTTTCCATGTGGGTGTTCCTGGAAACGAACGGGCCGATGGGGAGACCAAACAGGCGGCTACGTACGGGGTTTCGGGTGCCCAATACCTTCCTCCTACTGTACGCCTGGGACATTTCCATGCTAATGATTTCTCCATCTCAATACGTCGGGGTTTTCTCTCTAGCTGGCAAACATGTTGGGCGGAGGATGCTCGTGACGCCAAACTACGGTGCGTCAAATCCGTCATTGGCCGCTGATCTTGATCTAGTAGAAGGAGTCTCCTCCTGGAGGTGATCCTGGCTCGATTGCGTCTGGGTCATACCAATCTTACCCATGGATTTCTTATGTCACAGGGGGATCCCCCGACCTGCCCATTTTGCTCCTCCAACTGTCCTCTCACAGTTGTTCATTTCTTTGTGGGTTGCGAGGCCATCTCGACCCTTAGAACTTCCCTTATGTGCTCCCTATACCTCTTCAGCATCGCCTTCAGCACATCTTATCCGAATCGTCTCACTTTCTTAGTAATCGAGTTTTTGCCTTCCTATTGGAACTAAACATCTTGTATAACATCTTACCATCTCAGCCTTGTTTCTATTTCGTTCGGTTACGGATTTGCCCTGTCGTTAGTGTACTAACACGGTATAGCCGCATTCTTGTGTGTACATCCACTCAAAAAAAAATTATTTTTATTATTATTATTATTATTATTATTATTATTATTATTATTATTATTATTATTATTATTATTATTATTATTATTATTATTATTATTATTATTGAAGATGCC
>JABUQX010134887.1:27500-31739 GCA_015478945.1 Trachelipus rathkii | reverse complement strand
GTGCTTCGTTCATTAGTTTAGGTGTTTAACCGTTTCCGCATTATCGTGAAACGCTTTCGCGTTTTCGTGCGCCGCTAAATATAATAATAATATATAACTATATATAACTATACATATACATATCTATATTTATATATATATATATATATATATATATAACATACATACATACATACATACATACATACATACATACATACATACATACATACATACATACATACATACATACATACATACATACATACATACATACATGCATACATGCATATATAACACTACCATCATTAACAATATTACCATCACAAACACTATTATCAGAAACATTAATATTATTACTAGTTATTATCAATATTACCATCACTAATACCAACGCTATTATCAATAATATTAATATTAACCCTAATTAATAGCACTATCACTATTATCATTAACACTACTAGCACAAATTATATTATTACTAGATTGTAGGGTGATTCCCAAATCTCCAATTTCTACCAGCCAAGATTTCTCTTGTTTTATTTCTCTATGGCGTGGTCTTCTTCGTTTTTTTCCCAATGGTCAGGATTGTCAGCAGCCATTACTTCTCTAGAGTTTTCATGTAATGTTACTAAGATGTTCGTCATTATTCTCTAGCAACCATAAGTTGAGCAGACTGCTTGAAGTGACATTGAAAAGAAGGAGAATCGGAGAAGCGTCGACACAATTTACTCTTCATCAGAAATAGCAAAAACTTTTTAAAAGATTATTTTGATTATTATAAATACGTTTAAAATATCCAAAGGTAAATGGGCCTAAAGTTTTGTAGCCCCTTTTCAAATTTATAAAAAATAATTTTGATTCAATTTATTTATATTTTTTTCTATGCTCGAAAAACTAAAGACAAAATTTCAGAACTTAGTTTTTTACGTTTAAAATATTTTACAACCAGTTCAGTTCTTTATTTTTCAAGCATTTTCTTCTTTTCAAATATTTAGATCCTTTCTGAAGGTCTCTTATAATTATAACTCTCTTTCTTGCTTCTCCTCTGCTTCTTCTCTTTGTCTCTTCTCCTCTGTTTTCATTGCATCCACTCATGACAACATTATATATAATATATATATATAGTAATAACCAGCAACAATATGTATAACTTAACAACCTTAGCAGCATATATATAATATGCTATATATGCTGCTATTACAATTTGTATATAACATAAATATATATATATATATATATATATATATATATATATATATATATATATATATATATATATATATATATATGCAAAAACCTGCATAGCATAGCAATAATATATATATATATTGCTATAATATATGTTTTATATAACTAATATGTATATATATATATATAATAATAATAATATGTAATAATAATAATATATATATGTATATATAATATAATAATAATAATATAATATATAAATCAGCTATATATATATATAATAGCAATAATAATAATAATAATAATAATAATATAATAATATATATACTCTATATATATAATAATAATATATATATATATATCTTCATATATATAATAATATATATATATATTTTTATTAAATCCTTATGTATCCATTTCTATACGAGGTCGCCACTGATAATATATATGTAATAATAATAATAATATGTATATATATATATATATGTAATATAATATATATATAATATATATATATAATAATAATAATAATAATACATACCACTATATCTTAATGATGTAATAATATATATATATATATATATATAATAATAATATAATATAATAATAATAATATGTATATATATATATATATATAATATATATACTATATTTTTTCAACTGTATTAATATAGATATAGATATATATATATAATATATACAGCATATATATATATATATATATATATATATATATAATAATAATATATATATATATATATATATATATATATATATATATATATCTATATATATATATATATATATGCCAATAATAATAATCAATCTTATATTTTAAAAGGATATTAGAGAAAATCCTGGAATGATTATTATTACTGTTCATATTCTAAAACGTATTTAAATAAACATTTTTCCTACTTTTGAATCCTTCTATAAACATGGAAATGATCTAAACTTTTATTATTAAAGTTATACTACACCGGAAAATCGCAAAACTTTATAATTATTATCATATATATGTTTATTATGTAAAAAATTTATTTTGACAGCAAATAAATATAGATATATATTTAAAGCAATATATATATATATATATATATATATATATATATATATATATATGTATATATATATATATATATATATATATATATAACTATATATATATATATTTATAACTGCTATATATATATATATAGCAACCTTAACCATATATATGAAATATTTAGGAACGTAATTATAACTTTAATATATAACGTTTGTATATATATATATATAACTCATAATATATATATATGCTACTCTTTGCATATATATATTAACATATAACTTATATATGTATATATATATATATATATATATATAACATATATATATATATATATATATATGCTTCTATTTGTGTGTGTGTGTTAGAGTTGTTAGCCAAATGTACAACAACACTCAAATCGATAGCAAATGTATTTAAATGACATCCAGTTCGCCATTCGCGAGTTTGAAATCCGCATCCCCATGCATCTATTTTTAAATGCTGATGTGGCGGATTTATAAAAATATTGAAAGTTATTAATTTGTTTTCTAGTGTTTGATTCATTTTTGAATATAAATTAGGATTTTTTTCATATATATATATAATAATATATATATGTAATATATATATAATAATATATATATAATAATAATAATAATATATATATATATATATATATATATATAATATAATAATATATAATATAATAATATAATAATACATATGTATATAATATATATGTATATATATAAATATAACTAATAATAATATATATAATAATATATGTATATATACATAATAAATATTATATAATAATAATAATATATAATAATATATAATAATAATAATAATATATAACACATAATATATATATAATATAATAATAATAATAATAATAATATATAAAATATAATATAATAACATAATAATAATAATAATAATAATAATAATAATATATATATGTAATAATATATATATATATATATATAATAATAATATAATAATATGTAATATGTATGTAATATAAATAATGATTTAGCTAATATAACAATATGTATGCGTACGTATGTAATAATAATATGTAATAATAATAATATGTAATAATAGCATAATAATAATAATAATAATAATAATAATAATAATAATAATAATATAATCTATATGTATATGTAATAATAATATGTAATAATATATATAATATATAATAATAACCAATATCAATAATAACAATACATCTAATATAATAATAATATATGTAATAATATGTAATAATAATATATATGCTATATATATATATGATTAATAATAATAATAATAATAATATGTATAATAATAATAATAATAATAATAATAATATAATATATATACGTAATAATAATATAATAATATGTACAATTATAATATATATGTATAGCCTTAGCAATAATAATATATACTAATAATAACAATATATATATATATATATATATATATATATATATATATATATATATATATATACTATAATAATATATATAAATATAAATATATATATATATATATATATATATATATATATATATTGATAAAAAAATAACTAAAAACTTTTTTGTATATTTTCTTCAAATATATTAAAATCCAATAATATATATATATATATATATATACTAATATAATGGAATTGAATAAGAGCAGAAAAAGAATTTGCCCAAACTCTACCCTTTGCTCTCAAATACTTTTGTTATATTCATTAATATAAGAATAATATTTTTTTCTGATTTGCATTAATTTCTCTAGACATGGTTTGCGAGCTGAAAAATAGGAAAATAAAATAAAAGACTATTTAGATCTGTTGCAAGGCTGACATATATTTAATTATCATTAGCGAAAATTTGTTTAACCTATAAATCAAAATTCCGAGTTTCCAATAATTCTCAATGGCAACAATTTTTCTCCTTTATTGGATCATATATAGAGGCACTATTGGTACTCTGTTTTATGTTTTATGTTCGGTTATACAAAACAAGCTATTATTAGTGGTTGCATTATTTTGAATTGCT
>JABUQX010134887.1:17500-22500 GCA_015478945.1 Trachelipus rathkii | reverse complement strand
ATATATATATATATATATATTTTTTTCTTATATATATATATATATTTTTTTTTTGAGAATACCACCACTCACGGAAAATTCACTTTTAAAAAAGGAGTACAAAAATTAAATAAATAAATAAATAAATAAATAAAAAAATTACATAAAGAAAAATAAATTAAAATAAATGAAAAGTAAACCCACCCCCTATTCCCTTGCCTAACACCAGTTCCCTCAGGTGGGCTGGGCATAGGACTTAATAGAGGAAGATTAAACATTGGGAAAAATAAAAGAAACTAGAGAGGTTCCACAAAACAGATCTTGGCAAGGAAGAAGGAGGTATAAAAATATATATATATATATATATATATATATATCTTATACCTCCCATAGATCTATACTGTATAGCCTTGATCTTAGATAGTTGTAGTTATAAAAACTGCTGGGAAATTCTTTCTCCCCTACACACGGATAATAATACTACTAATAATAATAATTCATATTAATATTTATTTGTGCGTTTAATCAAAATAAAGATATTTTAATTCTTTAGCATAGTTAATTTTTCTAATAAGCATATATTTTTTTTTTTACTTTCAGGATAATATACAACTGCTATTGGTAAATTTTTACTTCTTCGAAAATATTTCACCTTCTCCTGGTTCTGAATTGAATAAATGTTGCATATATAAATTTTTTTTACTATTTATTACATTAAAGATATTTTATTTTTTTTCATTTTTTTTACTGTACCTAATTAAATTATGATATTATTTGCAAGTAACTAGTAATATATATTAATGATCTATTAACCAATTTATGAGCTTAATCTCTGCTGCGTAAATGTCGGTTCACCAACCATCATGTCATTATTGAGTTTTTTTTTGTCACGTGATGAGAAATATTTAAATTTTGTTTTAACTTAATTATTTGAGATCAAATTAGTGCTTCACCAAAAGTTAAATTTATATTTATATTTATATTTATAGTGTTTATATTACCTTTGATGACTATATATATAAAATATATATATATATATATATATATATATATATATATATATATAATATATATATATATATATATATATATATATATATATATATATATATATATATATTTTCTTAATCAGTATCATGATTATGTAAAAACATATACACAGCCTTAGCCAACATATATATAGCAACAACATATATATAACTAACTGCTTAACAACATATATATATGTATAACTATATATATATATATATATATATATATATATATATATCTTTTAACTCTTTCATATATATATTTTGCCCCTGGCCCCTATTTGGGTCATGTCCATCTCTAGAAACAGCAACCTCTACCGGGCGGAGCCACAGATCTCTCAGAGAGGAAATCTGCTACTGTATTCTGTAGGGAGTGAGTGGGGGAACCTTTGAAGGAGATAAATGACTGTTTCAGCTTGTATTAAGCATCTGAGACAGAGTGGAGAGGTAGCGTCTTGGAGTCGAAACTTATGTCTATACTCCTGGATATCCGGATGATGGCCGGATCTCAATCTAGAGAGTGAGATTTGTATCTTTCGTGGAAGGGTATTTTGTGTTACTGATATTTCAGGGGGGCGGGAGTTTATGAGTTGATTTGGTAACCGATTGCTGGGGGATTGCTTTGTGAAGTATGTGTGAATGTATAGGGCAGCGGAAGAGAGATGAAATTTTAAAGGATGTGTACTGTGATTTTGTAGGTAGTAGTGGCATGGGTTGGTAGGGTCGAGAGCTTTGGCATATAATTGTGTTCCTATCATGTCCAAATGATTATAAATTGGTAAATTTTTTGTTTTCTCGTGCAGATGTTGGATTAGGGTGGTTTCCAGACAGCTCATGATTGTTCAAAGGGAAGTATTTTGCATTCTTTGTATTCTGATTATATTGGTGGATGAGGTTTGATTGTACCAGACTGTTGATACATAGTTGATTGTAATTCTTGAGAATTGTTTGTATGTAGATGTTGGTGGTTGTTTCATTGCTGAAACTGTGTTGAAATAGAATTCGTAGGACACTTAATTTTCTATTTGCTGTGCCTATGATTCTTTGAAAATGGGGAGTAAAGGTGAAGTTGGTGTTGAAGGTTATACCGAGTATTTTGGGCGTTTTGTTTATGGAGATGATGGAGTTGTTTAGAGTTACTTGTTGGTGTAATGGTGAATAGCGTCTGTCAGTGGTGATCAAGGTTATAGATGATATCTAGAACGAGGCTGACATTCTGTTGGAAGACAACCAAGCTTCTAGACGATATAATTATTTCTGAGTATGATTTGTAGCGATTGGTGCTGAGAGATCTGATACGGTTATGATTATGTCATCTACATAGGTTATAAGTTTTGAATTGGGAGGTTGGAGGGTTGGGATGTCGGCTGTAAAGAGATTAAACAGGAATGGAGACAGAATAGCTGCCTGAGGGACAGTTTATTAATTTAGAGTTTTTTTTAGATTTGAAGTTGCTGGACACCTGTGCTGACCGTCCATATATGAAATTATATAGCTATTTTTTTAACTGTTAGAAATGGGTGAGCTTAGGATTTTTTGAATGAGTATGTGTCTGAATACTGTGTCGATGGCTTTGCTAATGTCGATAAGCAGGAGTGTTGTTCTATGGAATGGTCTTTTGTTTAATCCGTTTATGATGTTTCGTGTGATGTTTGTTAGAGCTGATGAGGTGGAGTGGGATTTTTTAAAGATATGTTGATAATTTTTGGAGGGAAAGTGACGATGCATTTTGGTGAGTATGGTTTTCTCTATGAAGTTTGCACAAGGAGAAAGTGAGGGATACGGGGTGGTATGGCAAAGGGAGGCTGTTGTGTTTTCTGGGTTTTAATTTGGGTATGATATTTGCTTTTTTCTAGTGTGGAGGTCTATAGTTGTGTGACCAAGATTTGTTGAAAATATTTGTAATGAATGAAATAGTGGTAGGTCCCAAGTGTTTAATGCGACGGTAGAAATGTTGTCTGGGCCAGAAGCTGGGAAGTTTTTTTTAAGGTTTTGATTAGTGAAGTGATTTCTTGTGTAGCGATTGATTTCTAATTGTGCTGTTTTTTTTTTACATTTGCGTTTGTTATTTGGGAGAGTAGGTTTGTTGAAGATTTTGGAGTAGTGTTGTGTAAGGATATTGCAGTGTTGTTTGGGGGAAGGGAGAGAGTTATTTTGTTCTCTTAGTGCTTCGCTTGTGGGTGGGGGATTGTTTTGGGAGTAATGGAGACTTTTTATTACATGACATGTTCTTTTTCTTCTTCAGGCTTCCCCATATTGTCTGCTAGGTGTTTTTTGAATTTTTCTGTTTTATGGGTGGAAATGAGATTTGAAATTTGTGTGTTTAAGGAGTTAATTTAGGCATTTAGATCTGGAATATAAATTTTTTGATGTCGAATGATAGTTTTTTGTTTAATCAAGTTGCAGATTTCAGGTGTTAATGTATTTATGTATTATTTTTGATGAAATTAGCTATAGCTTTGCGTAGGGAGTGGGAGTTGATTTCTGGTGGAGGTAGATGTGTTCCTAAGTATTGGGTTAATTTTTGCCAATTTGACTTTTTGTAGTATATAATGGTTGAAGTTATTTTAGGGTTGAGTATTTTTGTTGTTGGATATGTGATTATTATTAAAAAGTGGTCTGACGGGAGATCTATTTCTATGTTCCATGCTATGTTGGTGAAAAGAGGAGGAGAGGTGAAAGTGATGTCTGGGAATGTTTGGGTTTGGTTTGCTTGTGGTGGAATTCGGGTGGGTAAGTTGTTGTAATTTAGTATATTTAAGGCATCTAGTTCATCAAGAATGTAAATTCCTCCGTTATCTGTGAGATATTCTCTGTACCAGGCTGCGTGATAGGCGTTGAAGTCGCCTTCTATTATTGAATTGTTAATTGTATTGATAAAATTTAAGTTGATTTGTAGTTGTTCGGACAATATTTAGATGTGGGATGGGAATGCATATGTTTAATATGTTGTGGGAGATATTATTAATGAGAATAGTGAAAGATTGAATGTTGAGGATATGGTCATTTAATAGGTTAGTGGTTTCTGGTATAGTGTTATGGTAGAATAGATTGTTTATGATTAGTGTTAATACGGTGTGATTTTCTGGTTGTGTCTGAATAAATAGAGCCATATCCATAAAATGGTGTTCTTTGGACGTTCTGCATTGTGTGAGATTCTTGTATTAGAGCTATGTCAATGTTGTGTTTGTTGAGGAAAGCTAGAATTTTTGAATGTTTGTTGTTCAAGCCATTTATGTTAATTTGGAAGATTTTTATTGTTAAGTTATTATTCAAGTTGTTTGGTTGTGGGGAAGTGATTGGGGGTAACAAATGAAGCAAGTCCATGCATGGCTTTGATGGGACAGAGTCGTAAAAGGGGGACATCTGTTTTTATGGATCCATCTATTGCAGTTCGAACCTTTTGCAAGTGGTTGTTTTATTGTGATGCGTTTGTTGCAGATGGGACAGATATACTTTGATGGGCCAGGGTTTGGGTGTATATCGCCAGATTGTTTAAGGATAATAAGAATGATATAAATTAAATTATTTTTATTATCAGTGAATAGAGAAGGCGAGATACAGAGGGGAGATAGGTAGGTGGCCTTGGTGGTTATGACTAGCGAGTGGCTTGAGTGGGGTTGCGATGTTGTGATGACACACCTCACCACGCAAAAAATAAATGCAGAGTATAAGAGCAATAAGAGTTATTTATTGTACAAGGTAGGCTCCGTGCATTTTGTTACATGTTGGGGTTTATGAGCGTTATTATAATGGTTAAATCTACAATTAACTTATTACAAATTATTAAGAGAAGTGATACAACATGATATGAATGAGTGACTAGTTTACAGAGGTTAAACATATATGATATAAATAATTTAGGTAAAAATAAAGGACAATTATGGAATACTATTCTTGGTCGAAGAGTCTTTCTTTTCTAGTAAGAAGAGTCCTTCTTTACTGGATGGTAGATTGTTGGGCTTCAACTTCTGTGTCTTCCGCCTGAGA
>JABUQX010134887.1:0-7500 GCA_015478945.1 Trachelipus rathkii | reverse complement strand
CATGTGTGTCGAAAGCTTTCTAACCATATTGCTATATTTTGTCTTATAAGGGAATCCTTAAGAATCATTGTAATCAAGGGGCATTTTAACCTATTATTTATATGCGTTTCTAAGCTGATTTATATCTTTGAACAATATTATATATTATATATAATAATATAATATATATATTATAATTATATATATATATATATATATATAAGCGAAGGGCCCATATATATATATATATATATTATATATATACTTATATATATATATATATTATATATTATATATATTTATATATTTATATACATATATTATATATATCATATATAATAAAGTCCTTTGGTTTCATGGGCGCAGATAAATTTGTTTTAACTTTTTTTTCATATATTGTTATTATATGATAATAACAATTTGAGTACTGATGAGCAGGATCAAAAAAATTTTAAATTATATATAAAAAAATAGTTTAATTATATAATAATAATCGTACTTCTTTCATGCGTCGCCACGTTTGGGCAGCACCCGAGACAGAACGCGTCTCGGATATTTTCTTAGTTGCAATAATCTTGCCCGGAAACAGAGAAAATCTGTACGGACAAAGTATATCCCATTGGAAAGTGTTAGTTCGAATTTCTCTGTACGTCGATCCATTAGTTTAGGTTAGGTTTTTTACTGCATCGTCGATACATATAGGTTAGGTTGCGTTACTGCCCTCTAATTTCAGGTTATGATATGTTTTGTTAATTATACATAGAATCGGCATTTTCCTAGATAAGCAGGAAATAAAATGTACTTGAAAATTCATTGACACAATAAGAAAGTACTAACTTCTCTTAATGAATAATATACGTATTTGTAAAAAGTGGCATTATTATTATTATTATTATTATTATTAATTATATTATTATATTATTATTATTATATTTATTATTATTTATTATTAGATTTAGATTATTATTATTATATTATTATTATTATTATTATTATTATTATTATTATTATTATTATTATTATATTATTATTATTATTATTATTATTATTATTATTATTATTATTATTATTATTATTATTATTATTATTATTATTTACCGAGTAAATTATTATTATTATTATTATTTATTTATTATTATTATTATTATTATTATTATTATTATTTATTATATTATTATTATTATTATTATATATTATTATTATTATATTATTATTATATTATTATTTATTATTTATTATTATACTAATATTGAAATTAATTAGATGAGAAATGGAAAGCATTTTCATTTATACAATTGCTAAAGAAATAAGCATCAAAGAGAAGTGTTTCTCAGATTTATAAAAAGATATTTCCACCCCAAAAGCAAAAGCCCTCACACTATTATAGTTAGCTAACTAAATTGTATTGCAAAGGTGTCAGGATTATTTAGGATTTGGCCCACAAATCTATATATATATATATTAATATAAAAAAAAAAAACAAAAACGGAACGTAATTTGTGGTCCACAAACATTATAGTTTTTTACCGTTACTTAAAATTCTTTCAAGCATTAAGTTAGTAAAGTCGATATTTTTTTCTCATGCAAAAATGAGCTTTTTTTCAGTACTCTTATTATTAAGATGAGAATTATAACCAATTACGTATCGTTCTCATCGGGATATTAGATAATTGCAACTTGATCATACTAACAGCCTTATGAAAAAAGTTAAAAAAAAAAAAAAAACATTTATATGCGCCATGTAGCTCATAAGGTCATATATATATATATATATATATATATATATATATAATATATATATATATATAATATATATTATCATATATACTATATACTATATAGTATATATATATACCGTATAAGTGAGTAATAAGTATATATATATATATTTACTAATATAATATATATATATATAGATATATAATCAGTTATATATATAACTATATAGTATATAAAATAATATCTATATACATATATATATATAGTACTTAATACAATATAATTAGTATCAAGTATATATATTATATATATTAAATATAGCTTATATAATATATATATAATTATAAATCCATGGCCAGCATCCCGAAAGACACATGAATTGTAACTTTAAAACTATAACAACTACAGGGAAAATAAAATATCATTTTTGAATTAAGCAAGGCAATTTCATCGCGGAAACTTAAAAAAAAAAATTATTTTATTCAAATATTTATTAAAAACACCTTAAATATTAGTATAATCTTAGTCTGCAAGCGTATGTCGCATACGACCTTCGGCGATTCTGCAACCATGGAAAGTAGCGAAGAGAAGACACCAGAAGGTTGCCACAAGAATTATGGATTTGATAACCATCTTTTGTCTTTGTTTTATATCTGTCCCTGGGCGACTATAATGTTTCGAAATATATATGGTCTGAATACTGGTGAATGTCGGTTCAGCAATTCCACACTCTCTCTCAGCGAAGGCGCTCTCAAAACAGCTACTTGAGGACAGAGGGGGGACGAAAGTAGTCCTGTCGTTCCCCCGGTAGGCCGAGAAACCGCGACTTTGTCCATCTTTGTTGTTTACCAGTGGGGTATCCTTTAGCATATGGTAGAGAAGAGAAGAGAAAAACACCATTCAAGACATTTGGCACTTTGCGCGCCTCCCTCGGGAGTCACAGGAGCTTCTTCGTATTCTCAAAAAAAACTGTAGTTTTGTCCAACATTTCCCTATATCATATATACTTATAAATCGTTTCTCAAAATAGCGTTATTTTTTTTACTATTTTTTTAATTTCCGGTGCCCCAAATAATCGAGTACAATACCCTCAGCGTACTCGACTGAGTAATAAAATGATATTTATTTTCGTGTAGCTGTATGTTTTATATAGGTTACATGCATGATACATTTATTTAAGGCCTTACTTACCTCTATATATATATAATGGTATATCGGAACTTAGTCCTCAATCCAACAATACCCATTATTGATACCCTTTTATCGTAGCGTAATCATACCAACTCTCATATCTTCAAATAAATAGATGACACCTTTCCTCATATAATATATATATATAGAGATAATAATTTCCTTATCTCACTCCAAGTATTCCATATAGATATAGAATGCTATTATATAATCATATCTCATCATATTCCCTTATACACTAATATCATATACATTAGTATACGGTAATACTTTATAGATAGGGCAAACTTGGCCAGTAATGTTCGGTGGCTTACTTTTTTAAGAGCAAGGCCCACTTCCCATACCTAATAACTATCAGCTGATGAGTCAAGTGGAAATTAATATTGGATTAGTTTAAATCTTATGTATTTTCTTTCAACTAAAAAGTTAATAAAAGTAGCCCGACAGTTGAGATACTTTTTTCTCTTATAACTCACAATGGCCCGAACATGATTCAGTCACGAGCCACGGCCTGAATTTGACTCCCATTGCTACGAATTCTTTCTTTTCTTGGTTCTTAATGGTAATGAGAATTGCGGTTGAGCTTTAGTATTAATTAAACAATATATAGGAGTTCTATTATAAGAACGGATTTTGACGGTCGAACATATTGAAGACTTTCTTCTCACAGTCTCTATGGGCAACAGGGAACTACCAACCAACCCTTTACATGTTTTGCTTTGAACGTTCACCTTGATCTTACGAATAAAACTCTCCCATGCTAGCATGATAGCGGTGCTTGTAAACTTTTATGACCGCACACTAGATACAACGATCTTCTTGGATGAAAGACTCTCTGCGCCGAGCAACGACTTTTAGAGCGTCAATAGAAGCAAATGCCGGAGTTCTCTATTAGAACAGGTGTATAAACCCTTACCTGAGTAGCTATCTCACGAACACTTGGCACTTGAACAGGCGAGTGCGCCGAGTGAAAAAGTTATCGTAGAGTGCCCCATGGAATCTTATATAAGTTTCCGCATGGCGCAAACGCAAAAAGACCCGGGCAGTCTCGTAACTGACAGGGCTCACAACCCTAACCTCGGAGCCTATCTCCTGCTCGTACGTAGAGGAACTGCATAACACTACCTCAACCTTCTATATATACTACTCTCAATATCTTGATAAATCCTATATACCTCTTTAATATCATTTGACCCCAGTCCATACATTATCGATAAGAACTATAATTGTCTCTAAATAGATATATTACCACTAATCATCATATTAATATATGCTTAATAACTCTCATAATTATGTAAACTTACGTTACCTTCCATAATGGATAATTATTGTTCGATTATATATATATATATTATATATATATATAGTATACTATATATATATATATATATATAAATTCGTTTGCATTTCTAGATGTGACTGGGATTCTTTGATGGCCTTCGTAAAGTCATAAACCTTGTTTATCCATTCGTCCAATTTTATCTGTGCTTTCGACACGAATAGTTATAATTCATAATCTTTCTTAAACAGAATTTTCATACTAGTTCTAGGAAAAATTCTATATCTAATAACCACATAAATATATTAGTCTTATGTGATTCGAATGTAAGGGGAATAACCATTCTCTTTGTTTCAGTATGATTTTTTAAAATTCCACAAATGCTGTAAAACACTATTATGGCGGGTTTTTGAATAACCAAAGTTCAAACTTTCTTGGTACGTGTAGGTTCTTAACAACATTATACTAGATAGTGCTGTAATACAGTAAAACGGTATTAAATGATGTTATTGATTTCTAGGCAGGAAGCTCCACTATGTCATCTGACTCTTCAACCCGAGTAGGTGTCTCCAAATAAAGATGGTTGTCGCGCGTACCCGGGGGTGGTTACAGCAAATATCGATACTTGGGGGACGTCAAAGAAAGTAGTCTAACACGATCGCTTGCTAGCGTATGATTCGTGTATCACGACCCAACATAGCGGAGCGATGAGTGGAGAGGTTCTCTCATGGCCGTTGTGTCTTATTTATATTATTATAATTTGAGATATTTATTTATTTATCTTACATTTCTAACAATAATATTCCTAATTTATAATTCCTATATTCCCCAGTCCCTACTTACTTTTCTAAATAAATCTCAAAATCTTTTATATGTCATAATATTATGTACTCATATATGTATATTAAGATGTATATTATATTATATATTCCCATATTAATAGCCCGTAAACTTATAATTGACTCTCGATTAGGTACGCGATACAAAAAAAGTTTGGAATACACAAGTTGTTACGATAGATCTAGCTTTATACCTAAATTTATTATATATAGCTACTAATGAGCGTATTAATGTTTCTTTTTGTATGAGAAAAATTTTACAAAAAACAAATTGACTCGCGTCTGTATATGTGGTAGTCCAATTTCATAGCTACAAAGTAGTCAAGTAAATTTATTTAGAGCTATATATTATTCGCTACTCGGATTTCATAGTTGGCGTCACTTGAATTCTTTAGACTAGTTTCTATCGGGCTGATCCGGTAGGAAGAATATTGATCAAATTCGAGCAACTAGGATAGTGGTTGAAATAGTTCTAAAGAACAGAACGCCTATGCCTTGTGAATTTTTATTTCAAAACGTTTTGGACCTTCCTAAATTCGACTAGTAAATGTTACGTTTGAGACTGGAAGGAAAAAAAATTCCTCTGAACAGTTCTGACGTACTCTTTTAATATATACAAGAAAATAAAAATTTCCAGACTAATTAATATTAATAGAGAAAGACCGGGACCATTACGGGTCATTGACTACTAGGAATGGTTCTTTCTTTCCCATATTTACTCTTAAACTTTAATTTGATCAAAAACCCGTTATTTGACAGACAGGTAAAAATTTCTTCATCTTATACTAATCTGTCAATTGAAATTAGACTTCTTAAAAAGGCATCTTTTTCTGAAATGGGTTTCCCGATTTTCCCATTGGAAATTATTTTTAGAAAACAGCGCTCTTTGAATTATCTCACAACCCCTTGCGGCCAGAGTAAACTTCATTCTAAGGATTTTTTCAAAATTGAAAATTCAAAATAAAAAAAGAAAATAAGACGTTCGAGGTTTTGAAAATGTATACGGTTTACGCAAGATATTTCTGGTTTAGTAAAGAGAAAAGATTTGAGAATTAAGAATAATGGTGGATAGGTACATAAAGGGCATATGTGCCCTCCGTATACGCGCAGGAAACATCTAGAGCGAAAAGAGAAATCAAGGGATACTAAGATGATATGGACACATACTTTAAACGATGATGATAGTTGGCGAAGGGGAGAACGTTCTTTTGGTCACGAAACGGTTAGGAACTACATTGCAGAAAGGATCACATCCACTCCACTATGGATTAGGCTCTCGCTCGGATCAGTTTAAAATGAGATAGCTAGTTCTATACGCATAAGGGCAACCTACGTATGATGATGAATTCCCTTGCTATTAGACGACGAAATAAGAACAGGATCTACTTGGAGACAGAGTAGTCCCATGGAAAGTTCCGCTAAGGGCTGGCAATCAGTTGAAACCTGCGATCAGTGAAAAATAGTAAAGTAAAAATCATTCCCGATTTAGAACCCTAGACCAAGCCAGCTCGCAGTTAACTTTGCACAAGACGATGACTTAGATCATCCTTAATTGAATACGTACTATTTATATAGAATACCACTAATCATCACTCTAATTTATGGTAATAAGTTGATATTTCCTTATATAATATTAATATTGAGCTTACTACTATATTCACCTAAATATAGCCCTTTCAAATATGGGATGATATATACTATTATATACTACTATAGTTATATTATATACATAGCTATTAGATTCTCTATCATTATACTGTTATTATCTACTCTATACCCCTCCGTTGGTTTAGTATATCATATATATTTTATTATTTATTCTATATTTATGTATTCTTTTATGTGTTAGTAATTAATTATATTGAATTATTATTATTATTAATTATTATTGATTATTATTATTATTTATTATTATTATTATATTATTATAGTATTTATTATTGATTATTATTATTATCTATTATATTGAGTTATTATTATTATAATATTTAATTTTTAAAACTTTCATAATATTATTGTAATTTAATTTCATGTGTGTAGGCTGGAGTGATTGGTGTGGATAAAATCGAATCGTCCTTAATTAATAAAATGATATCAAAAGCTTACGTGTTCTCTTTTATTTCTCATATATATATATATAGTATATTATATATATATAATAATTATAGGGTATAATATTTTAATGCAAATGAAGAATAATATCAATACAAGTATAAGAAGTTAGTTATATTATATTATATTAGTATCTAAACGTTCAATATGGATATAAGGGTATATAGTCTCTGTGTTATTAAGGCATGCCCATGGGATAATAAAAGGGTGTAGGTAGAAGATTATCATTATATTAAGATATCTTGTAGTATTGATATGGATAAGTGTCGTATCACCTCACATAATGGTGGCGGAGGTTTGAAAAGTTCATATATAATGTATATTATATATTTATACCTATATAATATTCCACTAGTTATATAACAAATCCGAGTATATATA
>JABUQX010134886.1:0-22462 GCA_015478945.1 Trachelipus rathkii | reverse complement strand
CATCATGCTTACCCTGGTAGAATAGGAGAATTTAATATAAACCAGCAGCTAGTGGTGATTAGCTAAATTTTCATCTTAATAAAAGTAGGTTCCAGTTCTTCCTACATAAATTTCTCTTTAGTACACATTGGAGCTTATTTATTTCTTTCAGCAATTTTAATCTCTTATTTCTCTCTTGTTGTACTCTCATTAGAAGTATATATCTCAAATGCCAAATTGAAACATAAGGTGCCAGCGGGTTTAAAAAAAAAACTTCGAGCACAAGTATGCAACACATTTTTTTTTGTCTGTGGGCAAGTCGCAGTGACCCAAGTGTGGTAGGTGATACTTGTTACTCTATTGTAAGCGATATTTGATAAGTCACTCACAAGCCCCAGTTTCACAATATTCATCAATTTGTCAGCTCATAAATTTCTGATTTCCAACTCACTATCTTTTTGGTTGAACACTTACATTCGACTCCGACTCCCGACTTCCGACCATGGCTACGAATTACCAACTCCGCGACTCCGACTCCACCCCTCTTCTAATAATTCCGACTCCGGACCGACCTTCCGAACTCCACCTCTTATTCTCAATATTAATTACCGACTCCGACTCCACTCCGACTTCCACCCTTCTTCAAAAAACCTACCTCTCCCCGGAACTTCTCGGCGGAGAAACCTCCCCTCCGTACTCCGACTCCACTTAACCCTGCTGTTGTTAGCAATAGGTGCCTTAATACAGTGTTAATACCAGAGTTGTCACCTAGGAATTTATTATTGTCAGTTAAAGGATATTTAATTTTTTACGTTTAAACAATCGGTTTTAGTATGCCACTGATGTTAAATCTCATGTTATCAATAGTAGTGTAAACAAGGTCCATGCGAGGAGGTCTATGTGAATTAGGCTAAGGTATATTCTACTATTTCTATTTTAACTCTAACCTCTTTCTACTAAATTCTCTATCATCCTAACGACCTGGAATGATATAAGTTTTATGGATCAAAACTCTCTTTATATCTGGTTGGGGTAGAAACAGAAAGGAGATAACTGTTGAGTTATAAATAGTTGTGATGTACATAATAAAGATAACCTTGATAGGGGCATTGAGTACAGGTTAAATAGGCAGCGAGAAGAGTCTCTGAAAGCTTATTCTTTGAATTTTTTTAAATTGAATTTGAGAAGTTTATTTTATTTTTGTTTTGAGATTTTTTAATTTGTTTGTGTCTGTATTTTAATATTTTAGTTCCTTTATTTTATTTATTGCAAAGACAGATTCACTAAACTACTTCTTAATAATGTCAAAAGATTTGCTTTGTTTGACAAAGTAATATTTCTTTTTTCTAAAAGAAGGTAAGATATTTCCCAAAGCAAAAATTTATTCTAATAGTTGCTATTAATTGTTAAAAGGTTATTTTTCCCGACATTTTATATTCTTGTACTTTAGCAGGTCTAAGCTGTTTCCTGTTGGCTTCCTTCCAAGTTACTAATTTTTCTTGTACGTTTTATATGAAATTTAAAAGCCTAAATGTATTCCTTATATTTCAAATATTGGTGAGTAATATTGATTTTGTTTAAAATTTTAGTTATTAGGCTAGACTTAGATCTTTTTATTATTTTAAATTTAAACTGATTGTTCTGTCAGACGAACTAACAGTAACTAACCCTCATTTTAGTGTCTCACTACAAGAATTTAGCCTTTAACCTTGAAGAAAACAAGCAACTTCTAAAAGAGGGTAAATAATTTACCATTTTTTGATACTATAATATAATATATATAGCCATTTTCGTTTTCAGCTCGGTAGCTATCTATTATATATATACTATTATGATACTATATATAATTATATATATCTATATATATATATATCGATATTTAAATATAAATGCCCACGATACATATCTAAACGATATCGAGATATTATATATATAACTATATATGGGCCCGCCGTAGGCAGGACATTTCATTTTAGGCTGGGTGGCAAGAGCCGTGTTGCGAGTCGAATATATTATTATATCTATATATATATTATATATATATATATAATATATATATATATATATATATATGATATATATAACTATATAAATATATATATTCTGCTATTATTATTAAATTATAAGTCATATATATATATAAATATTGGTCTTTAGTGTGGATTATCAAAAGTAATATTTCTTATTTTTCCTGCAATTGAACGTAATGTGTTTCTACTTATCAACTTTGAATATCAACTGGGTACGCCTTTCCTGTATTGCATTTAACAGCTTTGGCAGCCGCCAAATGCCTTATTCGACATCCTTTTGAACCTTGGGAAAGATTCTTAGCCCGGAGAATAATGTCAGACAAGAATCTCAGCTGTTTTTTATAAAGAGCACCAAGCTATGTGTTGACTCTTTTAACCCAACATGGGTGTGAAAACGAAACACAACAATCTCTCTAAAACTTAGGGAAAAATTAACCCTATTCTCACCTGTTCCATGATAAATTATGTAATTAACTTACTTCATCTATCTATCGAATTGACCATGTGGCAATATATTTTTTTTCAGTTTATCATTCTACTAATAAACCCTTAAAAAAACGTCGGTCTGTCAAACATATAAAAGGTTGGGTTCATATAGTTTTTAACTTCGCCGAAAGCATGAATTTTAGGTGCTGGGGTGCTTGTAGGTCTAAAAAAATCCGGCGCCGGCTAATGTTTTTTTGCCCCCATGTCCCCCCCTGCCTACTTGCCTTCCCATACTAATATCCTATAATATATATATATACTATATATAATATAATACTATATATAATACTACAACTATAATATATATACTATATACAATTATTACCTATATATATAAATATATTATATATATATATTATATGAAAAAAATTTAAGAAGGCCCAATGTAATCTTGAACAAATAAGCAAACATTCATTCAGAGTTAATGCCGTTATAGTATTATGCCAGCAAGAAGTTGTTTGAGGTTCGCTCTGACCTCACTGCAAACATTTTAAGAAAAGGATTTGGAAATCCTGATGTCGTAGTATATGGGGTCGGATTTTAAGGCATCACATTAGCCGATATTATATATTATATATTAATATATACTATATATATAATATATATATTATATAATATATTATATATACATATATATATTATATATATATATATAATATATATATATTATATATATACTGTTCCTCTAACTATATATATATCATATTATATACTATATATATTATATACTAACATTATATCAATCTCATTGAAATTAAAAAGATCATTATGCAATATTTGAATTGTATACACTACTATGCCTATACGATCATGTAAGAGTGTCGACTTCCTTGCACTCGTGTACAAAAATATGAATGCACATTAAAATAAGAGCTTGTTGTTAAAGTATTCTGAACTGTCAAAGTATTTTAGCTAATCAATAGCTAACCAATATTTAATTGCCGCTAGGCGGGTGCCTCTTTCAAAAGGAAGATAGAATCTTCAAATATTCTGAAAGACGCAACCATAGATGGTGGAAAAGTTAGATTTAGTGTTTTAATCCTATAATAATTAATCAGGACTAGATATAATAATTGCATTCTATTGGGTCATTAACTCAAACTCACAGTGACCTATCTGTGGAAAGTGACAATTATTATTATTTTAATTACCCATTGGCAATATCATTCATTATTATAAAAATTATCGACTATTCGTTTGCATTCCTGATAATAAATAATATATAGAAGAAACTTTTATTATTCTATCATTTTCTTTAATTTGTAGTTTAATAGTGCAGTAAATTTGGTAAACTCAATTTATTTAATTAACTAATAAATTAAGTATGGAGTTTAATTAAAAAAAAAAAAAAAAAAAAAAAAAAAACGAGCAAATTATGAGGGTTAGAGTTTTATTATAAACATAGAAGGGAGAATGTTTGTGAATAAACTGCGATTCTAAATTTTAAACTGTGAAAAACAGGGGGGGGGGAAGAGTAATGCGCTTTCAAGATGATTTCGTACTACCCTCATAAACGTGAAGAAACAAATTCTGAAAAAAAGATAAAGCAGTCGTTGTAGTGGACATGTTTTCCCGAAAAAAATACCCAAACCCCTATTCCCTCCAATTTCAAATTCCAATTTTTAACGAACTGTTATAAACATTTTCTTTCCCAAAATTCCAATGCCTGTAACTAAGAAGATATCACCCCGAATAAAGGGGAGAAGAGAAAAATTTATCCCCAAAGACAATTCAAACAAGGAAGTACTTTCTTCCCAAAAGTCTCTTACTATCTCCGGGTGGAAGGTTTAAACTTCGAGCTCGGATGAAGAACCTTTACACATACCTAGACCTGCTACCTTAAAATCGCCAGCGCATCCAACGCATCTTTCCTACTTTAAAAACAAACGATGTAATTGGGAATCAGACTTTTAGCATCAATATTGCCCAGTAACATAGTTTCAACCATCAAATTTCATTTGGAAGAAGATAGTTACCAAAACCTCATGAAATTCTCTCAATATTTCACTTTTTCAGATTTTTTTTTTTTTTATAAAAAAAAGGTGAAATATTAATTTTTTTTCTACTTATCCGATCAACACAATTTTTTTTGAGCTTATATAGTTGGAGAAGATACACTTTTTTTGTCAAGATAATTTTTTTGTATACTGAATAAAAATTTGTTTTTAAATTTCCAAAAAAAATTTTTTTGGAAAATTTATTCCATGAACAGAGGCCAAACTACTTATAAAAAAAAAATTATCTAAATAAAATAGTGTATATCTCCCCCGACTACAAATGCCCTGAAATTTTCATCCTGATCGAATGACCAGAAAAAAATTATCTCAATCTTTGATTTTCAAAACCAAAAAAAAGGTGGATTTGAAATTCGATCATTGCTAGGATCTGGGGTCAAATATCAATAATTCGCTTCTTTCAATCTTTAGGTGATAGACCCCGACCCATCTTTGTATAGTTCAAATTTCAAATCATTTCGAAAGCAATTGTTGGAAGTGAATCGAAAAATGTCAAAAACATTTTAAATGAATGAGTCATAGAAGATTTTACTCTTCATCAGCGGGATTCGAACACTGGAACTTCCGCGTTGCTAGGTTAACTACTACCGGGTCCTTACCCACTAACCATCCCACGTCCCCAATAAAGAACGCTTCAAGCGTAGTTTTTAAAGCACCCGGTTTTCTCATCCCATAATTGCTGATGAAAATGAAAAAATACAAAAATGCAAACCAAACCAATATAGACACAGGAAAACACCTGAAAAGGACGTTTTAGAGGTTAGAAAAAGCTGCAGTTTGCGTTGCATTTGGTGACAATTGACTGCAAATTAAGAAACCTCTGATTATTTCCAGTTTGGGGCTAAATCTGGAATCCTTATAGCCAAAATCATATCCCTCCCCTTATTTAGAAAGGGAAGAAAATAACGTTTGAAAAATTGTTAAAAAATTGTTTTGAGTTAGAAAAACAGCAAATAAAATTATTTATGTAGATTTATCCAATAATTATGCGCACATGTTAGTTCCCGAGAATCATATTACAGAAATTATATATAAAAAAATGTTACCATCAGGTCATTTGGGAATTAATAGAACATATTTGCTTTAAATTCTGAGGAGTTTGTTTTTAAAAGTATGCATAAGAGTGTGAAATAACATGTCCGTTCGTGTGATCAATGTAAAAAAAAATTTATATATATAAATGAACGCTCGATAAATCCTGAATATGAATAGTATAAAGAAGTAACTTTCAAGTTTGAAACTGTAAATACGGACTTGGTTAAAATGCCAAACTGTAATGGATACAAATATTTGTTCACCAAGATCGACAGGTATAGTATATTTCTCTGGCCGCCCATATTAATGATATAAGCAATGAAACAATTTTCAATGTTCTATTGCACGAGAATTTCCCTTTAATAGCAATTAATAGAACCCACATTACCCATAGAGGGGGAAACTTCATGTCCAATCTATTCCAAGAGGTTGGCCAATTAATAGGGATAGTGCATTATACAATCTCGCCTTACACGGCAAATGCAAATGGGATTAGTGAAAATTTACATCGAACTTTATTTTTATGCTTACGATGTATGCTTAATGAACTAGGCATGAAGAATCAAGGGTGGTTGCAGATTTTACCTTTTGCGCTGTTTACTCTCCACCAAGCGCCCATTACTATTGAAGAAATAACTCCCGACAAAGGTTATTTGAACAGCACATTACGGTGCCTGGTGGGTTAGTGAACATGGATGTTCCGGATCAGCTCTCCCCATCACTTGCAACAATTATGTAGAAAAACTTGCAGCTTTTATGGTCAAACCCTTGTCAAAAGACTTAAATGAAAATATATTGTGTATTAAATTAAAAACACGAATATATTTGGTATAATATATTTCCAGTAATAACAAACACAACCGCTATCATGTAAGACCACCGAGATGAAGACATACTCACTATTGGAATTATCCGCATGCTAGTTCTGCCCCTATATATCTTGAGCCTTGACAACTCATTCCCTCCAAGTGCACAACCATCTCAGTCTATACACAAGTTCCCACAAAAACTGTAACACGTTAAGAAACTTACTCAATTGATATTATTATTTATGAAATTCTCTTATATCCCCAAAAAATAATATTTACTCTGAACATGGTTGGATTTAATATATTAGCGGGAAAGCTAATCGATATATATTTATTACATAGAGACTTTGTTATTCAAATCTTTAGTTAAAAATGTTGACAAATTCAACAGTATCGTGTGAAAGTTAAACTTATTAAATAAAAAAGATCTGTAATAAATACTAAAAGATTTTTAACAAATTTTTTGTGTGTTATTTATATGAGTTACCATTAGCACTGTTCACTACTAATAATCTGCAGATTTCAAAGTTATTGAATTATAATCTCGATTGGTTCTATTTACCTAGTTAATTACTTTCACTTCCGATCTTCATTATAATTACGAACAATTATTTTATTTTTTTAAAGATTTACCCAGAGACATAATGGACATTTTAACAAGCCACGTCAATTGTTTTATCAATTTCAAATCATCTCTACCTTCCCGCATTCCAACTCCATTCCAAGTTCCATTGTATAGTTTTCCGACCCTATGATTTGAAAGGTCAATAACAATAGAATAGAGGCTGTCGACCCAAAGTTCCACACTATGAGAAGCCTAGCATTATTTTTTGTGTGGTATTTCCAAAAATATGTTATAATAAAAAAATACCTCCCGTCGAAGGTTAAATAAAACAAACGTCAGTATTTTGAGAAATTTATTATCCAAGATAATGAATAAATTTATCGAAATGGTTTGTAAAAATTATTTATGAGGAAATAGAAAATCAAGCGGAATTGAAACAATCACCGACTATGTTTAAGCGATGTGTTTAGTTACAATAGACTTATGATAAGATTGTACATCAAAACCAATTATAAAGAATGAAAAAAAAATTATATAACACAATAATATTTATTTATAAGTAAAACCTTTACGCAAAAACATTTATGATTAAATGAATAAAACGATTAACATTATTCTGATTAACCATTTACGCTAACCATGATTAAAACCATTTACGCTAACCATGATTAAAACCATTTATGCTAACCATGATTAAAACCATTTTTAAGCCATATGTATAAAAACCTATTTATACAAATATTCATTAATATCATATCGCTTATTCTGCATCTGTATATTGACGGAAAGAGGTCTGCGACCAGTGTGTTTAAGAGGCGTATTGAAAACCGTCCGATTATTTATATATTCAAAATTAGCAGGTCTACCCATAGCTGCATGCGTTCTTTAAAAAACTTCAATTCTAAGAAATACCCAAAATAATTTCCCCATCATTATCTGTTTCGAGGATAAGATTAGTTTTAGTTTAGAGAAATAGTTGAGAGGATCAGTAACCATTTTATTCGAAAGTAGTCTTCCTTAAAATATTGTCAATATTTGTCAATATAATCTTTCAATGAAAAAAATATCGTGGTTATTCATGCTTTTGATGGTCTTAAAATGTATATTTTATTATTCTATTTTTAACCATCTCAAGAGCTTTTGTTTCCTGACCATCAATATATAAGTTGAATATACATTCGCGCGCTGAATATAAAAACGAAAAAATATGAATTAGCCATAGTGTCCAAGTTAATAATAAACTAACGTTCCAGGTTCTTAAATAAACAATACCCAATATGGAGTAACATATTAAATATAATCACTAATATCGTTCTCTTGCTCTGCCATATTCTTGGTTGAAAGTTGCATATTGTGACATAGTACACTGAACACACAGCCTAAATTATGTTGTGTTCCACAATGCCCGTGTAATCAGAAATCCCTCCGTTTCCTGGAAATCATAATACTGCCCAAGTTTTAAGGAATTAACTCTAAGACCAAAAGATTATAGCCCTTTCACAATGTTGACCATTTATTAGGAGAGATAAAGCATATTGGCCGTGCGTGAGCCTTTAAAGAGTAATCCCAGAAAAATTTGATAATGTAGAAAAAAAAAATTATAAATGGTAAAAATAATAAAAAAAGATATAGTACTTCAATTCAATGCTTATAATTTTCGGACCATCTGTATGGACGTGTTTTCCTTGTTGAACTTCCCGGGAAAATACCCGCCAAAAATAAAACGAGTATAAATGTTTATATATAATAAAGTTTATTTTTAAATACAAATACTTTTGACCAGTATTTTCTCTTATGACAGATTAACTAATATATTTTTTATTGAAAAGAGCGAGACTTTACAACATATAATTAGCCTGAAATATTATTATGTTTAATTGGTACATTATTAAAGAGAGATTTCAGCCTAGAATTTTTAGGACATGTGTGACAATATTTTATCAAAAACTCAATTTAAAACAAACTGAAAATAATTAATATTAATAATATCGCTTTTCTGCTTTTTATAAATTGCATTTCAATGCAACATATAAATGATTATATTTTTCTGAACAAAAATCTAAAAATTTTCAGATTAAATTCATTCTTCAATATTTTGAAAGAAATTATCAAATAATTTTTCAAATGTATTGAAATTTTTGCGAAATGTATTTAAGAGTTTATATTTGGAATGTAAAATTTAAGAGAAGTAAAACGCGTAAATTTTATAGAATAGTTTATAAAAATTTTATTTAATAAACAAAGTTTTACTACTAATGAAATATTTGGATATATATACTAATAGACACCTATTAACACTTGAAAATGCATATCTCATGTATAAATTTCAAACCGAATAACACCCACTAGATTGCCATATGAGGATGAACACGGCCGCCTAGGATATTGAAACTGAGTCTATACAAATATCCATTGTCTTTTCTAAAGAACTCTTATTGTTATTAACTTTTTATTTTTCATTTTTCTTACATGATGTGAGCAGCAATAAGATCCTTCTTATTTCTATCTAAAACCTTTAAAAAATTTATGGAATGATCTATACACCCCCGTAAAATACATCCATATTATGCTAAGAATGAAGACATAAACGCAAATATCACTTTTATATTATCAAAGATCTTGTTGTGTGTGTGTATATTACAATTGGTAAATAATAAAGTCCGTATTTGACTACTGCGAAAGAGGCTTACAAAACTTCTGTAAACTGCTTCCGCGTGTCTAGACGAAGAATAAATTATAATAAGAGGAAAAAAAGACGAATATCATCCTCTTTAGATCGTATTAAAATTTTTCATGATCTTTAAGAACAGCAATTCCACATTCTCTAGACTGAACAAGATAAATTTTGGTCTAGTATAATAAAAGACAAAAAGTTAAGATGAAATTCATTAAAAATAGAAATGAGAAGTAAAAACGAACATAACACGGATCGAGATAGTGTTTAAGAGACACCTGACAAACTATCAAAACAAAATTACCCGCATTCTCTTCTACGCTTTTGTTAAAAAATTTAGAGAACCCAAATTTTTTATATAATTGAAACACATAATCACTTCAAAATAATTTAATTAATTCATTAGGGATTTGAAAAATTATACACTGTATTTATCAAAAAACTTTAATCAATTATTTCCAGCGAAGCAATTTAACCACAATATGATTTCAAATCAATTGTATAGATTATAGTTTAGTGAAGCATAAGAAATATCGCTACAGTGTTTAAAATTAGTTCCCTCTATGAAGAAAATATGAATGTCAAATAAATATTAAAGTTACTTCAAAATCCAATAACATCTAAAGAGGACCTGAGAGTTAAGGCCTTTAACTATCTATGCTCCTATAACGTTTATCAATAAGCTAGTTATATATATCTATGATTAATAGCTTTCTTACTGTACTCTGGTTGTAGCATAGCTCCCCTTTGCGGAGAGCTCCACGGACAAGTGTGCGGTTCTTTTTTCCCATCAAACAATAGAGAGCCCCTTTAATCCTTTATGTATAAATCTGGGTCTTATGAGTCTTTGACCCTAGACCTTAAAGCAACTTATTATATTAATAATCACATTAATTATTATATATCCATAATTTTTTCCTATAACTTAAGCATTATAACTTAACCGCGTTTGAACACAGCACATCTAAGAAGCGACGAGTATATTCAACGTAGTCTATAAAATCCAAAGTCTCCTGTCGTGTATTTCTGCTAAATTCAGACATTTTTTATTTTGGCCAAGTGTAATTTGTTTAGGTTAGCAAAAAATTTAAAAAATGCTTACACAAAAAAAATGCCCTAATACGTAAAATTATCAGGATGAAAAAACTCTCTAACTATGTTAAAGATGCAGTATGTACCTCTAATTATAATCTAGTTCCAAAGATAGTTGAATGAGATTTAGAAGCAAAAATATCGTACTTTAATACAAGAGTTCATTACATTTGTGTATATGTAGAAAATTTAAGAAAAAAACAGCGCTATTTCTAACTTCTTTCCTACTCCTATCCATTTCTCCGAAGATATTCTGTTACTGTTAATAGGCAAATACTATATTCCATAAAAATAAAAATTTACACATATACAAAATTTAGAAAACTCACCTTAATAAAAAAGAGAGTAAACCCGTAATAGTTAGATAATTCCATAAAAAATCTGTTCCAATTTAACTCAACTACATTTTGTAAAGAATTACATTCTTGGTGATTTTATATAATTTTTGTTTTTATTGATTTAATGTTTGAGTTTTTATTTTAATAATTCATTTAACACATTTTAATTTTTAATGTCCTATTAGTTAAAACAAAATAATAATCTTTAGTATACATTGAACATGCCAATCTTGAATATACAAAAAGCCCAGAAGTACAAGACTGGATATAATTTTTGTAAAAATATTTTGAGTATATTATTATGCATGTTTGTTTCTTAAATTAGATACCGGATTTACATTTTTATGATATGTAAATCTTTATATAACTTATGTTTTAATTACCTCTAAAATATAATTATTGTTGCATATCTAGTTTATGAAACGCCCTGCTTTACTGAAATAAACTATGCTACATAATTATATCTAGAGTCTATTTTCTAAAATAAATTAACAGCTTCTATTACATATAAAAGATAATTTTTACTATCATATTCAAATTTATTAGAACTCCTTATATAAAGCCTACCCCGTTTTTCCAATCCTTAATATTTACCAAATCGATTTGATACATTAGCTATTATGACGGTAAACTGCTCCTAAATGTAGATTTTGGCATTTTACTATCCACTAGTATATTTTCTCAGAAAAAAGCAAAAAAAGTGCTATTTTAAATGTATAGCAACTATCTATAACTTCGTGTGTTCATTTGTGGATAAAATGCAATTTTTCAAAAAAGCAGTATAATAAACAAGTAGCTGAATTAGTATATAGATTGGCATCAAGGTGGTCTTAACATTGGACGGTTTTTTAAATGAAAATTCAATAAATTCGGTAAGCCTATTTAGTATATATACCCAATAACTTATTTACAATAATTCAGATGTTTAGAGAAATAAACAACGTGATTCTTAAATTAAAAATAAACATAATGTTTTAAACATTCTCTTATAATATTTTAACAGCATATTCTTAGTTTAAATCTACTATATTAAAAGAATTTAATTTAATCAAGACAACATCTTAGTAAAGTGACAGATTCTTCCTTAAAATTTTCACAGTCAAATTTGTATAAGATTTAATTTAGGTATTTTCTAGATGATTTGAGAAAAGTATTTTCAACGGAGAATAAGACATTTTAGAGCAATTATAAGAAATTAGCAAATAAATGTGTTTCTATTAGAAAATGCCACCAAATCTCACCAAAAAACAGCAGAAAAAAGCCGAAAATCTTGATTTAAAGATAGTTTATTAATTAAAAGTGTCACTAAAACTAGGTAGACCGTTTTTTTACATGATAAGTATTCCGAGATATTTGATGTTTTATTATATACAACAAAATAATGTTGTTTAATTGTTAGCTATTCTGTTATATAACGTTTTTTTAATAATAAAAATTATTTTATAACTATTTATTTCTTATAAATGTTACGCAATTTTTTCTCCTTTAAAATAGTTACGAGGGCTATCTCGAAGTGAAAATGTAGAACTCTATTAAAATATCGATTTTTCGCAAATTTAAAATTCAACATTTGATAGATTATTTCGATGAATTCATTAAAAACTTGAGTCTGTTAAACCGTGGGTTTGTATATTTAATCAGAGCATTTTGAATTCAATAAGTTAATGATGTGTATACAACTTGAGCAACTTGCATTTTTCAAAAGGATCACGATCAAATGCCCGATAAGTTTAGATTAAATTAGTTCTTCCCAAGATGTGTTACGGTATTTATAATGTTACGTTTTTTTTAAAATAGTATTTTTATGATCAATATTTTTTAAATATATTCTATACCTGCCATTATGAAAAATTTCATTGCTTAATTTTTCCAATAGAATCTTATCTTCCAATAAAAAAAGATTATTTAGTTTTGGCTTAGATTTTAATCTACTTATCGCTCCTATTTTTGTAACCTTAAATAATTTCTCAACTCATTTCGTGCTTGTGTCTTTCTATCTTTCTTTAAAAAAAAGACCGGTATATTTCCAGCCTTAAAACTTTCATCGAACCATATATTGAAAAATGTTATTTGTAATTCTTAAGAAAAAATTGAGTTGATATAATAACCGTGAAGGGAGAAAAAAATTATTATAGCAGTTGTCTTGAAAATAGAATAATGTGTTTCATCTGTTAAAATCCACAAGTTTCCAAAAAGGTCCCAAAGAGAAGAAACGGAAATTGGTTTATTCATCAAGTTTCAAAGGAGTGTATACCCTTGAGAATATTTCAGAATCCGCTCCTTTTTAATGAATATTTCAAGTAAATTGGTATAGGTACTAGTAGACCCAAATACACAGTATGTTCAATTAGGAAATGTTGAAAGAGCTACTCCTCGTTCTGTACAAAAAAAGATAGAGAAAGCTTATTGCAATCACCTTCACAAAACATTATAACGGTTTATCTATTCACTATAAATTTTTCAGACATTACAAATTATTAAATCTGAGTTTCAAAGATATAAACCAATATTATTAGCCCTAATTCAACATTTGAATATTATAATTTTGTGAGATGTTTACTGAGTGTATGAGAATCTGAATCTTTTTAACCACCCATTGGCGATTTTCTTTCATGTCTATATTTGAAAAAAATAATGTGTTAAATCAAATTCAAAAAAAATGCCAAAATTGGTCAAACAAAAAAGACCGATAAATAGCGAATTTTTTTTGGTCTTATCATATAGTTTTAGGTGTCTTAAAAAAATCGTCGAGATTTTATGTAAAAAATTAAATAACATAAATATAAAATATTCAGTTTTTTAATATTATAACAATATACCAATTAAAATTAGTATGTTCCAATGTATAATGACGTACGGAAAAAATACCTACATTTTTTTAATAAAAAAAGTTGTATAACTTCTTATAAAATTAACCGCTATTTTTTCGTAACAATTATCTATTAACATTTAACCAAAATTATATTAAGTAAGTGTACGTTCAAAGACTTCTAAAAATACCGTATATTTTTTTTTATTCTCTCCCAAATCTACAAAGAATGTCAGGTTATCTGGATTGAAATATGATTTGAAAACTTTACCTAAAAATATGGACATGCCTTCTTGATTAAGCGGGTGTGATTCGTTTTTATAGCCATCATTTTTGCACAAAAAATCACTAGTATATACTGTGCGAGGGGTCTTCAAATTTAGAAAATATGAAGGCTGCCATTTTACCCAGAAAAATATATATTCAGATTAAAGCTATAATATTTGTCTATACGGTAGTTTGTACCAGTGGGTAGCATGTTGTATTTTTATAATTGACGTTTTTTAAAAATGACGCAAAACTTAACTCAAATATGACTTTGTTATTTTATATAACCAATAAAATATTGTGCAATATAGAGATTCTAAGTTACTCGAAAAAGACGCTTGTCTTTATAATAAAAAAATATTTCTTAAAACTCTATTCTATAAGTTATCAATCTAATCCGCCTTTATTTTGCTCATACATTCTTCGACCAAATTATAGTGATAGTCCTCCCCTCTGATAAAGTTTAGCAAACTCACCTTCGAAAAAAAAATGTGTAAATTTTTCGACTATAAGTTAATTTTGTATCAACAAGTTTGTACGACATTCAAATCCATATCTTCTCTTTCAGTCTAAGTTCGCTTTATATAAATGAGTTATGTTTTGTAAACGGTATTAATTTATTACAGCAATTTGTTAGATAGTGTAATAAGCAATTAAAGTGTTTCAATTTTAGAAAAAATTTGACCAAAATTTATCATAACCTAGAAACTTTTTCTATCCGAAATATTACTTTCAAGTTTTATAAAAATGTTTAGTCATGAAATTTGTTTGGCGACTATTCTTTTATAGTAGTGTTTGGACGTTTTTCATTCTACATTCGACGGAAGATAAATTTTTTCTAAGCCGCACAACACAATAATGTTTTTAGCGTATACCAGAAATAATATATCATTACGTCATTATGAAAACACTTAGTTTAATTAAAAAATATATAAAATAATACTATCTGACAATATTTACGCCCTTTAGTTGCTTTGCCAGCTCTAATAATAACATAACAATTTAATAAACGTATTCTCTTAAAAAGTAGCGAGAAGTTTATCCCTAAATAATTCCAACAAATTTTTGAAATAAATAAATTTGTAATGTCCCCTATACTGTATATAAATTGAAATTGTTTTTAATCAGTTGAGTTGAGATAACTAGTTATTTAGCATTTTATTGAAATACAAAATAATTGTGATGTCTTATCCAATATTTGTAAATGACACCCCAATTTTCATCAGATAAGCCTTTAGAAAAAATTTCCCGTATTGTGTGTTCAAGTAGTGTTTTATAGGACTTGGTCTCCCCGGTGAAATTTGAACCCGCAATGTTTTGAAAATATCAACGACCAAAACAGTTTTAAGAAAATTTTTTGCAGTCCGAAAATATTACCAAATAATTAATATCCAATTAAAATTTAAATGTCTGTGTTTTATTATAATATAAATATATAAAATTTTTAATATCGCTTCTTTTATTTTTAATTACCGCCTTTTATACTTTATCACATCTCCAGTTCCTTTACCAAACTTAGAGGACTCCATAATTAGACACGCTACCCGATTTTCTTTATCCCCTAAATTTTCAAGCAGGGTTCTAAGCATATATTTATTTTAGTGATTTACTATTACTTAAAACCTAATTAGAGTTATTGCCTTTGAACACGTATGATGATTTTAGCCAGCTTTATGACCCAAAAGCAATGAGACTGCCGTATTCATTTGATAAACTTTCACAAGCTGACTTTCCCACTCAATACACAAAGCCCCAGTTAGAAAAAAAGACGCGACATACGTTAAATAGTTTGTAGGTTTGACTAATAAAGTTGACGTTTTTATTTTTATAATTTATTAACAAATTTTGTTAGATTATTATAGTTTTTTATTATAACCCCAATAGACCACTATATTCGACTACGATTGTTGAATAACACTGTTTTTGAATCTGAAACAATTATAAGCTAATTATCCGTCTACAGAATTTTACGTGCTTTTTTTACGGTTTAAATATCGTTCACATTACCACAAATTTTAAACCTGCTTAAAAGTACGATTTTACCGAAACCTTCCTCCATTTGTAACTATCAGATAATTCCATAAATAGATTAACTTGGGCAAAAGTAAGTATTTTAGCCCATTGAAAAAATAAACAGGAAGCAGAATAAAAATAAGATGTCGATCCCAATCTTTTTCATTACAAGAAGACAAGCAAAAAGCCCGAAGTCTTGATTAAGTATAGTAGTAAAGGTACTGACTAAAATATTGACTGTTCTTTAATGAAAATTTCAATATTGTTTTATATACCAAATATTTCATTAGATGTGAAAACTGTTATTAATAAATAAATTTTAACTTCTAAAATCATCGGACCCATTTTCTTACAAACAATTAAAATCACACCAAATACAAAACAAAGACATAGGAGCCCTCTTAAATATAGATACCGGGGATTTTTATCCCCTAAAAATGTGTACCACATATCCATTATTGGAAATATTCCAACAATTTTATTTTATTAAAATATATCGAGCGCGTAAAATTGCTTATATAAAAGTTGGAGTTTAAGAGTATTTTTCGGAAGAGCATCTCTGAACAAGTCACGGAAGAATGTGTTGTCATTCGCGATATTGGAAATGCCAATTTGTCCAAAAAAGTAGTAAAATCCCGAATTTGTTCATAGGGTCTCTATACCACCGTGTCGTCTTAAATTGACGCTTTTTAACCTCTTTAAGCATACTTTGGCATAGCCGTTCATAATTTAGTTTTGGGAGTCATTTGCATAACAGTACTAGTACTTGAAAGTCACGTGTCTTATCAGAGGAACCTGTTATTAAATTATTAACAACAATTTTAAACATTATCCCATAATATTAATTATTTTCCCGAACCTAGCTTTCCGAATTTAAACTTTTCACAGTTACCAAAAATTATCTATGAACCTTATTTATATGAATCAGTTATCGATTAATCAAACTCATTACTACGAATATCAACCTTTGACAAATATTTATATGAAGTAAATTATCCCTTAATAGAGATTGAGTGTTTTGAAACAAAGGGATTTTTATCTTTTACTTAGCTTTTTCGTATATGAAGATTTTGAATAAGATTGTTCTGTTTCAATTTAAAATGTCCCACCGAATTATCTTCAAACAAAAGAGCCGAGTACAAAAATTATTGGGGAAAATATTTTGGTTCCCAGAATTTATAGTTGTTGTTCCTTTAAAATTTGTACCGTGTTATGTTTTAATAGGTACATTTCAACATTCCTTTCCCCGGATAGTTCTATTATGATCATGTTTTATTATTAAATATTACCCAAATATTTTATCCCATTAGATATATGTCACCGTTAAAAGGCTTGTTGTCTAGCTCAATTATTAATAAGTAAATATTTTCATTTTCAAAAACCCTCTCTCTCTTATAATCCTACACTTTCACTCCGCCTTTTCTGTATAAATTTTCCACGTAAAGTTTTGTATCGAAGAGAAGAAATTTGTAAGAAATGTCTTGCGTAAAAACAAAAAGTAGATCGAGTTGTCGTCACTAAAACTATCTGTGTCAGAATTCTATTTGAAACGGATTAAATTATAATTATAAGTAAAATTTCATAAATAAGAGTTGTCAAGAGTGTTTATATATAACCGGAGGGTGAAAGAGAATATTTGTAACTAAGCAATTTTGTATAAATAGAAAAAATAAAATAATTGTGTCGTGGATTCATTAAGAAACAAGAACACTGATTTCTGAGTCACCCAAAAAAGCCCAAGAAAAGCCCAATGAGGAGCTTTAGGTGTCTTAATTTGACGTTTTTAATGAAATTTCAATATTTTTGTTTTCCATATACCATAATTTCATTAGCTGTTGCAAAAAATGGAAACCTCAAAATCTTCAAGATTTAAAAAATGTAAAAAAATATTATAATAAACATTAAACATTTCTATTTAATTATCACGCACCTTTTCCCTTAAACATCATGTGTTGATCACATGAATTAGATCCTAAAATTGTAGAATCTACACTTAAGAGAAGTACCGATCTTTTTCCCCAGAATTACTCTTCACTTTCATAATATATTAAACATCTTATATAGGATTATATCCACTGAGATAAAAAATTGTATTTCAATATCATTTATCCCACTCCAGATTAAAGGCTGAAGTGGATCACGATTTGTGTAAGCACTGAGTTCGAAAAAATTAATGTGGTTTCAGTGAAAGTTTTACAGATCGTTCATATTGAAAGACTGGGCCCTCCACATCGCAAAAGCGCAGAAAAGTGGGTTCTCTACATAGTTCTTAGCGTGTGAGGTTCTCTTGAAATTGACGTTTTTTAATGAAAATTTCAATATTTGTTTTTAATATACCAAATAATAAAAATAATTCCCAGAGTGATTTTATCAAGATAGGCATGTTATATTTTATTTAAATTTAAAAAAAATTTGTTGCGTAGATCTTATCTACAATATATATATACCGCTTGTTCCTTAAGTCCCTTTTTCACAGTGTTAATCAGATTAAGCAAATGTCTATGATACCTTTTAATAAAGTATACCGATGGGTTTTTTTTGTCTTGGTCCCTAAAATTGTATAATATATATTCCAGAAATTCTCTTTGCTATCCATAATGAGTTGCTTAATGTTTCTGAAATCTAAGTTTCAAAACTATCAAACGCGAGATGCTAATAAAAATTTGAGACACCCGGGGAGTTTTTTAGCAGCATCTTTTAAAAATGGAGCTATAGGAGTAGATGTCGTTTTCCCATTTAATTTAGCACAAAATGATCAATCATATATTTTCCCCAAAAACAGTGACAAAACGGTGAGAACAGCGTCACAAATCTGGTGATAGTTTTTAGTGAGTAGTGTATCATTGAAAATACTGACTGTCATGTTTATATGATGAGACAGACTGGTCTTCGTATAATCGATGCTTTTTCTATATATCCAGTACCTGACGAATTCCATTAGTAGCGTGAAAACCTTGATTTTTGTAGAATAAAAATATAACCTAGAAAAGATTTTAACCTTCCCCCTCATCCAATTAAGCCCGCTATGATAGGGTCTTTTTATGGTACCATTGTTTTACCAGCGTTACCAAATTAGAACTTCCCTTAAAAGTTCGGATTTTTCCTAAATTTCAACATTTTGATAGAATATAATTTTTAAAGTAAAATACCCCTTAAAATTAGAAAAGTATATAATTTACCGGGGTAATTGAAAATATTTTAGCAAATTATTATGTTGAAAACTTAGGTATAATGATGATAAATTTTTATATCCATTTAAGTATTTACAATGACCCTCCCAGATATACGTGTTTTCCCTCACAAATGAGCCTAGATAAAAACTTTGCCCCGAAATTTGGGTGTATAAAATAGTTACTTCCGTTCCAAAAGGAATTGAGTAACCTACAGAAATTGGAAACGTTATTTAATTTTTAAATTAGCATATATTGAATATTCACCATAAATAATTAAGTGTTTTTTATTTTTTTAAAAATACTAATACACATACTTTTAGAATAATATTCTTTTCTATTCGCGTGAAGGAAAAACTATACGTACATGCAAGCAAAAATAGTTCTTCTAATAATAAAATTTATAAAATTTTTACTTTTATACCTTTCTATAAGTTGGCTCACTGGCGCTGAATTTTTTCTCTCTAAATTTTCACATTACAAATTGCTAGAGAAACTAGCTAGGTGCTCAAAAAAACCACAGCTACGAAATGATTTAGTTCCCTCGAGAATAATGTTCAACATTTGAAATATTTGATAATTCTATAAGATCTGAAATTTTTTGATCTATGGTTAGATTTTTAGCAGGTAAAAATAATGTGTTTCATTGAAATTTAGAACTTTCCAAAAGCCAGAAAAGCGAATTTGTTTAATAGTTTTAATGACTATTTAATTTATAAATTCAGTAAAATATTTTTTGAATGGAAAACTTTCAATTATTATGTTTTATGCTTAATACTACAAACAATATTACTCCAAATTTACCCTGAATTCACTCTGAGTTATAATAAAAAAATAATGTCTATTAGACACTTCCCATTGAAAACGTAACGCCTCTTGTTTTGCATATGTTATAACTTTCTATCACACATTTACCAAACTATATAACTTTTAGATTCCTTACAAGTATTAACGATTTTTCCTAAATATTTTTCACGATCGTAGTTTTTGAAATTACTTATTAGAGCTAATTTCTTAAAGATAATGAGTAGTTGTTTCAACCCCATGGTGTAAAATTATCATTGCCATTTGATAGAAGTCAATAAAAAAATGTGTTTCCAGTATGATAAACTAAATATGCCAATTTAGCATAAAAGCCAAGAAATAACTATTGTCCAAGAAATGATTCTGTTGGAGAGAATTATGCTTATCATCTTAGGTATATAAGCCTATGACTTGAGCGAACTCACTGCTCAACTGCGTCCGCTGTCATACAAATATGAATAATTAATCAAAAATTAAGAAAGTTTTTTAACACCTCAATATTACCTATAAAGATCTTCACACAGGTTGTAGAGATAACACCCTATGGTTTTAATAAATTAGAAATTTTAACTGTCTAAAGTTACTCCTTTTCCTTTAGAAAATATTTCCATGCATTGTAGCCACCAAAACTGAACTATCCTACCGTTAAAAGTAGCGATTTTCCGCTAAATATTTCAATAACCAGCTCTGAAAAAATCACTTTATGACTTATTCCTATTATATATAGAAATATTTATTTAAACCAGGTATTCTCTTAGCCCCATTTGGAAAATATAATGGATACGTTCTTGCCCACAACATTTGAAAAATGCCCATGTTTCAAAAAGTGACCATGTGAAAATAAAAATGATTCAGAAAAAGCACCATTATTATTCAATATTATTCAATAATTTGGTTAAATAGTTTTTTATTGAGTTCTTTATTTAAATAAAAATTTGAACTTTTTTCTGTAAAATGAAGCTAGATAATTATCATACCTCCGTAAATATAATATGTTTAATGCATTCCTAAATAACATTAATACAATTTATTTTTCAATTATTTCGTAGCGAGTGAGAATAATCAGCTGTGTTCGCTCTATCAACAGTACCATTAATACTCCTTGCAATACATCTCTAAATTCCTCATCCTCTTACCTCCATCTTCAGCTTATGTTTAAAAAAAACTATTATTACTAGCGATGCTTACTTAACTAGTACTTCTTTTTATAACTCCTATGACACAAATGAGACTCCACTCTTTCCTGTCAGAGAGTGTAGCTCACCCACGATTGTATGTCAAATCATTTTTCTGTAAATATCTTATCTTTTTAAAGAAATTTTGAAGTTTCTTACTTATCCTTTCTGGGCTAAAACTTCTCAGCGACCTCTTTGGCAAAAAAGAAAATGATGGCCTTATGCACTATTTGAAATGCTTAAATTCTCACTTAAAAGCAGAATTTAAAGTCTACCAATTTTGTTTCTTATCATGGAATTCAGGGTCTTAAATTGACGTTTTAATGAAATTCAATATTTGGTTTTATATACCAATTATTTCATTAGTAGGTGCTAAGCGGTGAATTCTATATTTTGAAAAAAAATATAACTATTCCTCACTAGTGTAAATAATCAGCTCAGCTTTGTATGTCTTTAAGGAATCTTCTTAACTCTATTACATATATTTCTGTAGAAAAAACATTTCTTAAATGTAAGGTACCCATAATTTAAAACAATAATTTCAGACATGTACTATTGACGATTATTATTGTGTAAAATAATCTTAAAATGACGAGTTATATTATTTTAAAACCCGCGGTATATATAACATGGTTAGAAATATACATTAAAGGTATGTATGCAGTCGTATTTGTAATATATAACAAACATTTCCTCACGAAAAAAAAGCAGAGATATATAAAGCCCCGAAATCTAGTTAACTAGTTTACGTAATCTTAAAAAAATTTGACTGGCCGTTGGTTGGGAAGGAAATACCCCAGTCCTGAATTATTTGTTTTACCTCGACCACAAACTTTAATCAATTAAATATGATATTTTCAAAATAATAAACAAATATAAATTATAAATATAATAAAGTAATGTGTTAGAGAAAAAAAACATAGATTCTTTTAATAATCACAAATAAAGAGTTAATCTCATATCATAAAATTACGCTTTTCACTTATATTTTATTCTATCAGTTTTACTAAGTTTTTATAGAACTTTTTTGACACATTATAATAGTTTTTATTTCTTTATCTAAATGTTTCAACAGTTTTTCCGTGTATAAACAATACTTATATTTAAAGGGTAATTTCGTTTTCACAATAATTTAAACAGTTTTAGAACGTAGGATTTTATAGCTTTTAAAAAAATAATGTATCTTTTAATATGCAACTTA
>JABUQX010134885.1:15000-17312 GCA_015478945.1 Trachelipus rathkii | reverse complement strand
TTATTATTATTATTATTTTATTATTATTATTATTAGTATTATATTTATTATTATTATTATTATTATTATTATTATTATTACTATTATTATTATCTTATTATTATATTGTTTTTTTATGTTGTTTTATGATTGTTTTCTATATTACTTTTATAATCTTTATCATCATCATGAGCATTATTATTATTATTATTATTATTATTATTATTATTATTATTATTGTTATGTTGAATTGTTTGTTAATTGTTATTGTTCATTGTTATTATTATATTATATATTGATTATTGATTGTTATTATTATTATATAATTATTACTTATTATTATTATTTATTATTGTTATTATTTTATTTATTATTACATTATTTTTTATTTAATATGATTCTATTGTTTAATATCATTATTATATTGTCTTTTTATGTTGTTTTTTATGATGTTTTCTATATTACTTTTATAATCTTATCATCATACATTGAGCATTATTCATTATTATTATTATTATTATTATTATTATATTATTATTATTATTATTATTTATTATTATATTAGTAGTTATTATTATTATTATTATTCATTATTATTTATATTATTGTTATTATTGCTTATTGTTTTACTGCTTTATTACTTTACTGATTATTCATTATTATTTATTATTATTATTATTATTATTATTATTATTATTATTATTTATTATTATTATTATTATTATTATTATTCAAAGGCTGAAAAGTTCCATCTGAAGCTCATTTCTCGTAATTGTATTTTTTTTATATTAAATTTCTATATATATATATATATATATATAGATATATATATATTATATAATAATATATATACTATATATATATATATATAATATATATATATATTTTTTAATGACATGTATTATGTGATAAATACCATTAACGGAATAAAATATTTTCGATTTGATTTGATTTAATTGCTATTTTTATTATTATATTTTATAATTATTCTTATATTATTATATTATATTTATTATTATTATTTTTATACAATATATATTATATTAGTGTTATTATTATTATTATTATTATTATTATTTTATTATATTTATATTGTTGTTATTATACATTTTTATATTATTATTATTATTATTATTATTATTATTATTATGATTATATTATTTTTTGAATGATTTGATTATTATTATTATTATTATTATTATTATTATTATTATTATTATTATTATTATTATTATTATTATTATTATTATTATTATTATTATTATTATTATTATTATTATTATTATTTTTATTATTCATTATTATTATTATTATCTATTATTATTTATTATTATTATTATTTATTATTATTATTATTATTATTATTATTATTATTATTATTATAATAAGAAATAATAGCATCAATATTGTAGTAATTTATTTTTATCTTTCTATTGTAAGTAATCATTTTAAAAGGGAAAAAAAATATGTTAGACGCATATTAATATTTTTTATCTTACTTAATTAAACCTAAAAGATGATAAAAAAATAAACGAACAAAAAAAGATTTTTTTTTGCTATTATTATTATTATTATTATTATTATTATTATTATTATTATTATTATATTATTATTATTATTATTATTATTATTATTATTATTTTATTATTATTATTATTATTATTATTATTATTTTTTTATTATTATTATTTTATATTATTTATTGTTTTATTTATTATTATCAAATGATTAATTTTATTATATATTTTTATTATTATTATTATTATTTTTATTATTATTATTATTATTATTATTATTATTATTATTATTATTATTATTATTATTATTATTATTATTATTATTATTATTATTATTATTTATTATTATTTTTATTATTAATTATTATTATTATTGTATTATTATTATTATTATGTATTATTATTATCTATTATTATTATTATTCATTATTATTATTAATAATAAATATTATTATTCATTATTATTATTATTATTATTATTATTATTATTATTATTATTAAATAAAAAATTTGTAAAATAACTAATCATCAAAAGGTAAACTATAACTGAAAAAAAATTAACCTTACAATTATATATTACATTTGCAAATTAAAAACGAAAATTCAAATTTAAAGTAATTTAATTCACTTAAATTTTAATTCAATATAATTTTATCATAATTAATATTATTCATTTTAATTTCATTTAGTATTAATTAAAGTAATTTTTATCATATTAATTTTTACTATAGAGCAAAAAAAACAAAAAAAAAACATTTTTGAAAACCATTTTTGAAAAACATTTTTTAATATATTTATAACAAATATAAATAAATA
>JABUQX010134885.1:0-2500 GCA_015478945.1 Trachelipus rathkii | reverse complement strand
GTAGTCTTTCCTATCGGCATTTGGCCTCTCACTATAATTGGTGAAACATTTTCACACACACAAACACACACACACACACACACACACATATATATATATATATATATATATATATATATATATATATATATATATATATATATATATATATATATATATATATATATATATATATATATATATATATATAGGTATATATATATATATATATATATATATATATATATATATATATATATATATATATATATATATATATATATATATATATTGTTGAAATTACTTTTAACAAGCTGTTATCAAGACATAAAATGGGACACTAGACCGGAGAGAAGCCTTATTTCGTATTATATTAAGAAAAAAAAAATATTATAAATTTAAATCGAAATGAAAGTCAGTTGTTAGCTACAAGAAAATGGAAAATACAAATTGTCAAGAATTACCGGTAAATGCACCTTAAAGGATGATAGCGAACTCTTGGAAAACTGTTGCCTTCCACCAGAAAATCAATATGAGTGACCCCAGTTCTTCTGCTTTGGTAACTATACACTCTTATGAAATCACGACTCTTCGGCGATTGTTGGTATTCCATATGGCACCCAATCCAATCCTTCGAAGTTATGGATAATATTCACAGGTAAATGGATCTCTTCTACAGAAAAAAATAACTCAGAATGGTTTAGTAGAAATTTGCAAGAGAATTTACCAAAGATTTCAAATTGCAATTGATTTGAGTTCAAATACAAACAAAGCCATTAAAATGAAATATTTCTAACGCAGTTGAGATAAGAGGCAAACTTCCACTTAGCAAATTTGAAGAAAATTATTTCGACATTGACAAACTTATTTTAGTTTTAAATAATATAAGATATTCGAATTATCCTAATGGCAAATTTGCAACAAAATATTTTAGGAATCGATTTTCAATTCACGATATTATTTGACTTGAAAGAAATTTAATTGAGAAGTTAAATTACAACAAAAATAATCAGAACATTTGAACCTACAATTTAAGAGTAAATGTTAATACAGAAATTTTTAAAATGAAAAGTATGAAACGTTTGAAGTAAGTCTCCTACCAACAACTCTTTTAATTGAGTAAGATCCCATTCCCTACACTAACAGGTGATGTTTTTTATACACTAAATTCAAATGACGTTTGTAAATCCAATTTTAATTCTATATATATATATATATCATATAGTGAGATAAAAATGTATATATATATATATATATGGAGCAGAGACCAGAAAGAGAAACAGACAATGAGAGAGAGAGAGAGAGCATATTGTTAAGCACATACATATATACATAAATAAAGATATTTATAGTTACATATAATTTTATAAATATATATACATATATACATATATATATTTAAAAATAGCTATATTGAATTCGAAATAGCAATCTGCAAATATGAAAAGACCAATGAATTACTAGGAAAAAAAAATGGAAAACTTATAAACTTACTATAATCATCATATCTAAATTGTTAAATTTAATTGCAGGGCATGATAGTGAGCAAAGTCCTAGATAACATCTTCAGTTTTTATGTCAATACTTCGTTGTATGTAGAGGAGGGCAAGCCCAGTAACTCTTTCACCTCTACTAGTATTTCTCAAGCACGTCAGAAGTCTTAATGTTGAATAGTTTCTTCCTACTGAAGCAGTAAACACGGGTAAATTGCCAGTATTTGAGACAAGATGTAAATATTTGAAATTGGTAATTCAACTCGAACAAGAAACTAGTCCGATTATTGCTGTTTTGGACGATCTATGCTGGTGATATCATTTCAACTTCCATAAATCCCGTTCCTTTTACTAAATCTTCAATTGGGCATTCGAGATCTTCCCTATAAAATGCTACACAATCTTTTATCTTCTCATATGGAACATTACACATGTTCGGTATGACAAATTGCAGGGAAGATATAATTTCTTTATAATTTAAAAAATCTTCCGTTGCTGATACTAAATCATCCAAAATGGTGTAAAAAAAAAAAATGTATGCGATAATAAATCTGTGGGTTGGAAGTAGGAATGCTGGGTATGTATTTTGAATTTGTTAATTTTTAAGTACAGCATTTTCAATACTCAGCTCAGTTTCAGATAATCTTTTACACATTCTTCAAAAAAAAAATCTGCCAGTTCTAGTGTTTGCATTTTCTCTTGGGATGGCTTCCAAGTTTAGTTTTAACCAAATTACTTTACGAGATTTGTTCCTGACAGCGACGAATTATATAAAATTAATTCTCAGAATATTAAGTTTTAATTATTGGACGGCGATAATTTCAAAATTTTATGTATCAGTGGCTGGGGCCATGGCACCCCTGGGTCTCTGAATAATGCCACTAGAGTATATATATATATATATATATATATATATATATATATATATATATATATATAGTATATATATATATATGGAGAGAATATACATATAAAATGGTGGGGTGGAATGGAAAGGAATGGAAATGGAAATAAATGGAACATAATAA
>JABUQX010134884.1:5000-24529 GCA_015478945.1 Trachelipus rathkii | reverse complement strand
CAAATATCAATATTATAGGCACCAATTGAAACTATTACTGCCATATATTATAAACATTTTTCATGCTGTACAATAACTAATTTTGTAAATCACAAGAATGAAGTTAAAATTATTGTAACAGTACGATTCCAGCGACTTTTTTTTTTTTTTTAAGAAAAGGGGAAAAAAAATAATATATATATTTTTATATATATATATATATTTTTAAATTGTTTATATTTATCTTTTTGATGATGTGTTAATATATATATATATATATATATATATATATATATATATACCGTGTATATATATATATATATATATATATATATATATATATATATATATATATATATATATATATATATATATATATATATATATATATATATATATATATATATATATATATATATATATATATATATATATATTTTGTGTTTTTATATATTCGCATTGACTTTCGCAAATATTAAAAATAAATTATTTGCATTCGCACGCGGACACTCGGAATGTGAATAGAAATTGTTCTGATGGGACTTGTTAGAAAATTTAGCAACTTTTGTGAGAAATTGATTAGAATGAGTTGACTAATGCCGTTTCAAGGTAGTGACAGTAATTTGAGTCACAATCGAAATCTAGCAATATAAATTATTGGTAGGCTCGTACTTGTGAGTATATTCGTTCGAAATCAACTGATGAAGCAATTCCGTTATGACATCCTTATCCAGTGTGGTTTGGGATTACTTCGATATTGTTTTCCATGACATCACAAACCGTACACTTTGCAATCGTAATTATTCTCGGAATGGAAGAATGATATCTGGGTTAAGAACTATCTAAGCAGCAAACACAAGGAAAATGTAGAAAGGAAAATGAGTAAAAGAGTAAAGGATCTCCAATTCCAAGTTTAAGAACGAAGCAGATTACTCTTGAAACTAATATAAAAATACAAATATATGGCACACTGAAACGAAAAATCATAAAGGATGGATATAGTAAATTTACAGAAGTTATAGTAATGGACGATCTTCTGTTTCGTCACGTTGAAATTTTTGGCTTTGTACGGCTAACGAAAGTATCGGTCTCTTCAACACACTACTCAAAAAAAAATACTATGGAGATATTATTTGAAAAATAATGTATGACAGTGTTAAAACTAAAGTTTCGGAATTAATAACCTCTATCAAACAATCACCCAAGTTAGCTTTCTCCTCCGACGAATGGTCAGATACTCAATCAGCAGTTTCTCTGTATTCTCTGAGTAGTCATGCCGTTGACAATTATTTCAAAGGCCAAATTTTGTGTCCTGCTCTGAACCTTTCACTGAACGTCATACAGGTGAATATCTCAATGGCGTATTTAATGGAATGTTGACGAAATGGAACCTATCCCCAAATGATGTTCATTGTGTCATGAGAGATTCTGGTGACAATATAAAGAAAATTGTTTCTTTTTTTGAGTGAAAAACACAAACTCCGTCAGCCACCAACATTAGAATGTTGTGACTTCTCAAACAACAGTCAGCAAAGTTCTCTCAAAATATAGGTCAATTGCGGTACACTTTAATCATTCGACTAAGGCTCAGTAAGAACTAAAGAAAATACAGGCTAGAATTAAACTTTCAGTAATACACGACGTTACTCTGTAAATTATGTTAAGGTTGCAGGAACTTAATGAATTTATCTGCCAGTACGGTAGCTCTGATGATAAAATAAATGTCTTCCCATTCCATGACAATTCTATTCTAATCAATTGTATCATTGTACTCCAATCAGTTGAAGATATCATTATGATAATCAGCAAACACTAGTTTGTCATCCTCTCGTAATAACTCTGAAGAGAGTATTGATATCCTCAGACAATGACAGTCAAGGAATAAAAATGATGAGAGAGACGATATTGATATCTTTTCTCCTTTAAATTTATGGTTCAGTTACAATTGTTATTGTACCATTAATGATGGAGAAAATTAACATCGTAAATGGAAAACTATCTGTTTATCTATCACTTGTTAATTCTGATAAATCTTGGAACATGAATTTCAGACCTGCTAAACGTGTTTGCGCAATACATAAATGATCCTACACCGTTAGTTTTCTTGCTTCAAAATAAAAAAACTTATGTAAACCAGCATTTCATACTCTTATTTACTCTGACGGATCTGTAGCTAATACACCTACTGAAGGGGCATATATATATATATTATATATATATATATATATATATATATATATATATATATATATATATATATATATATATATATATATATATATATATATATATATTACACGATACTACCACTCTGAGCAGGCCCTTTTTTCAAAGGAGTGGGCAAAAAATTTGAAGAAAAATTACAAAGAAAACAAAAATTAAAAATAAATGGAAAGTAAACCCATGTCCCTTGCCTAACGCAATTTCCTCAGGTGGGCGCAGACGCAGGACAAGAGGAAGATTGAATATTGCAGGGAAAATAGAAGAAGTCAAGGAGTTCCACGAAAACTGAAGATAATGGCTGGGAAAAAGTACCACAACGAAGTGATCACTTGGAGTCTCCAATATTCACAATTTTCATAGCAGAAGACAGGCACCTCTTGTGTAACGGGGGCGACATCTGATGGGAGAGATGTGAGAGGTCAAATTCTAAGCATCACCGTTGTAATATCTATAGAAAATAGATAGGGCACCCTTGCCACGACGCAAGAAAAGAAGGTCAAGGGAGTCAGAAAGTATGGGACAGTTTATAAGCCTCTTCGCCTTAGCTTCACTATCTAAAAGGAGGGTGGAACTGGATCCACCCCAAATGTGGGAACAGTATTCCATACAGGGATGAATAAGACTTATATAATTGGAGTATCTGAGCAGAAGAAAAAAAATTCAAGCAATCTGAACAGAATTCCCAGCTTTTTGAGGCCATTTTAGCAACCGATGTGATGTAAGGTCTCCAAGACAATTCACTATTTATGTTTAAGTTCAAGAATGTTAATGTTGTTTACAGGTAGACATTTGAGGCCGTCCAAGGGATAGAAGGAGGTGTTTTAGAGAGGAGATATGAAGAAGTTAAGCTTTCAAGAGTTGAACTAAGATTACAGATTACCACTGAGAAATCCGACCAAATCGGCAAGAATTGAATCAGAAAGCTGTAGACGAGAGGAAACTCTAGATACAAACGAGGGAGCACAATTGAAATGAGTGGAAGAATGGAGAGTTGAGTCATCGGCATAAGAGTGAACAGAGTTAGAAGTGCAGCTAAGAAGATCGTTGATGAAAAGTAGGAATAAAGTTGGAGATAAAACAGAACCCTGAGGAACATCACAATTAATAAGAAAGGAGGAAGAGGTTGCTCCATCAACAAAAGCTGAAATGGAACGATCTGAAAGAAAACTAGACAAGAGTAAGCAAAGCGAAGGAGGAAATCCAAAGGAAGGTAGCTTAGAGAGTAGCGACGCATGCCATACCCTGTCAAAAGCTTTAGATATGTCAAGCGCTACCACACAAGACTCCCCACGGTCCTTAAGGGCAGAAGACCATAGATCAGTGAGATAGGAACGTCGAAAGCCATACTGACGATCTGAAAGAAGGGAATGAGATTCTATATGATCGAGGCAATGAGAGTTAAGGAGAGTTTCAAAGATTTTAGATAGAATACAAGTTAAGGCAATAGGTCGATAGTTAGAAGGATCAGAGCGGCTTCCTTTTTTTGGGATTGGGTGAATAAAAGCACGCTTCCAGCATTGAGTAAAAGTATTAGTATCGAGGCACAGGGAGTAGAGTTGAACGAGGACAGGCGCCAGCTCAGAAGCACACTCCCTCAAAACACGAGGCGGAATGCCATCTGGGCCACTGGCCTTCCGGACGTTCATTGATCTCAGTATCTCATGTACCCGATCATGAGTAATGACAGGTAGAGACATTGGACACCTGAGAGGGGATGGAGCAGGAGGAGGGAGCCGGAATTGTCCAGGGTGGAATTAGATAAAAAAAAGAAGACCAAAGAGATTAGCCTTTTCAACAAGCAACAGAACTATCAGAATGGATAAGAGGGGAAAAGGCAGATTTACAGAAGTTATTGGAGATGTTGGCAAGAGGTCAGAAATTTTTATCAGAAGAAAAGAATCAAGAAAGGGAGCAGCACCCACTTCCTTTTAATGTAGCTTGGCCAGTCGAATAATATCCCTGCATCGATTCCGGGCAGAGCGAAAATTAGTTAGAGAATTAGGAGAACGAGAGTTCTTCCAAGCCCTATACTCAATGTCACGCTCCTGAATGGCACGAGAACAAGAGCCATCGAACCATGGATTATGAGGAGAAAATGATTTAGTGGAAGATGGAATGAACCTGTTCATCCCATCCGTGATCACGGCCCCTACCTTTTCAGCAGAAGCAGAGGCGTTCTCCGGAACAAAACATGATTCATTCCAACGATAGTTTGCAAAAAAAAGCGACGAAATGCATCCCAATGAGCGAGATATAAAGTGTCAGAAAGTTCGCTTATATATATATATATATATATATATATATATATATATATATATATATATATATATATATATATATATATATATATATATATATATATATATATATATATATATATATATCCATATAAGCCCGATTAAAGTGTCAGAAAGTTCGTATATATATATATATATATATATATATATCAAGTCAATTTTTCTTTTTTCAATTTTATTTATTTTTCGAAATTTGTTGGGGAACTGGTGCGGTGCGGTGCGTTCCAAAGGCCCGCACCACGCTCCGCACCGCACCGCACCGTTAATTTTTCTCGTGCTCCGCACCGCACCGCACTTTTATTTTTTCTTCCGCACCGCACCGCACCAGGTCGCTGAAATTTTGATGCGCACCGCACCGCACCGCACCGCACCAAAATGAGCGCACCGCACCCCACCGCACCGCACCCTGTGCGTCCCAAACCTAATATATATATATATATATATATATATATATATATATATATATATATATATATATATATATATATATATATATATATATATATATATATATATATATATATATAAAATATATATATATATATATATAGAAAAAAAAAAATACAAAAAAAAACTACTAAGTTGCATACGTAGGAGAAGAGGAAAAAAGAGGTAAATGAACAGTTTGGAAGGAGGATGAATGGGGACTTACAAGGGAATAGGAAGCTCTTCTGGAAGGAAGCGCGAAAGGTTAAGAATGAGAATAAGGGGAATCTGCTTAGAATAATGAATAGGGATGGTGCTTTTGTAACTGATGAAATGGATGTGAGGGAGTGTGGAAAGAACACTTCGAAAATCTGCATAATATTAACAGTAATGAAGAGGTGATAGTGAATGTGTGTGGGTTTGATGGTGCAAGAAGGAATAGGTATTTTGGGGATGAGGTTATTTAGGAGGAGGTAATGGGTAGAGTGAGAAAGTTGAAGAATGGTAAATCTGCAGGTATAGATGAAACTACTGGTGAAATGATCAAGAACGGAGGCGAGATGGTGATTGATTGGATTTGGAAGTTGTGTAAAAAAGCGTTTATGGAGGGTATAGTTCCGAGGGATTGGAGGAGAGCAGTAATAGTACCCTTATATAAGGGTAAGGGAGATAAGGGGAACTGTATAAATTATAGGGGAATAAGTTTATTGAGTGTTGTAGGGAAGATATATGCTGGTATTTTGGTTGAAAGAGTACGTCAAGTGACTGTTGGTTTGAAGAACAAGGTGCGTCTAGGAGGTGTAGAGGATGTGTGGATGATATATCTTTACATTGAAACAAATGATTGAGAAAATGAGGGAGAAGAATAAATTGTATTTAGGTTTTATGGATTTGCAACAGGCGTATGATAGGATTAATAGGGAAGCTCTATGGCAGGTGTTAGTGATATATGGTGTTGGTGGTAGGCTTCTGAATGGAATCAAAAGTATGTATGACGATAGTGAAGCGTGTAAGAATAAATGGTGTCAAAAGTGATTGGTTTGGGATTATAGCGGGGTGAGACAGGGTTGTGTTATGTCTCGCCCAGTTTATTCACTGTGTATATGGATGGATGGGGTTATGAAAGAATTAGAGGTGGGGTGGCAGGAGATGGTGTTAGAATGATGGAGAATGGAAAGTGGAGGGTGCCCTACCTATTATATGCGGGATTTGGCTTTGTGTGGCGAATCTGAAGAGAGAGTTTGAGAGGTTGGTGTGGGATTTGGCAGGGTGTGTAAAAGGAGGGGTTTGAAAGTAAACGTAGATAAGAGTATAAGGTTATGGTTGTGAGTGAGGACAGTCCTCAGTGTGAAGTTATGTTAGATGGTGAGCAGCTGGAGCAAGTGTCTGAGTTTAAATATTTAGGGTATGTGTTGGATGAGAAGGGAACGGATGATGCAGAGTGTAGTAGGAAAGTTGTGAATGGCAGGAAGGTTGCTGGTGCAATTAAATCGTTGGTGAATGTAAAGGGACTAAGTCTTGAGTGCGCTAGAGTCTTACATGAGGGTATGTTGTTACCTGTGTTATTGTATGGTAGTGAGACTATGGTCTGGAATGAGAAGTATAGATCTAAAGTTCAATGTGTTCAGATGGACAATCTTAGGGGCATGCTAGGTGTGAAAAGAATTAATAAAGTGAGGAATGAACGTATTAGAGTTGTGTGGTGTGAAGAAAGGGGTAAATGAGAGAATAAATGAAAGTATGTTGAGATGGTTTGATCATGTGGAAAGGATGAATGATAGTCGGTTGGTTAAGCGGATGTATAGTGGAGAGTGTGTTGGGAACCGACCGGCTGGGAGACCGAAGAGGAAGTGGATTGAGTCGGTGAACGAATGTCTAAAGGAGAGAAATGTGAGTTTGGCAGAGGCGAGAATAAAGGTGCATGATAGGAGAGAATGGCGGGGTTTTGTATGGGGGCATGGTTGTGGCCCACCTGGGCCAGGGGATGAACCCTTACATTGACGATTTACCATAGTGAAGGTCCGTCGCGGTCCCATGATGCTCTAGGGTGGATTTTCTGTCTGTGACGAGCTCTCACTAATTAATAGTACAGAGGGGGCGGTAAGGCTGGGCTTTCTTTTCGACGTTTGTCATGTTCTCCTACTGCTTTTCTTTTCCGATGCTTGTACAGCACCTTACCCCCAATCTTGGGGCAAAGAGGAAGGTGAAGAAAGAAAGAATATATATATATATATATATATATATATATATATATATATATATATATATATATATATATATATATATATATATATATATATATATATATATATATATATATATATATATATTTTTTTTTTGTCTCAGTGTGTTAAGGAGCTTTTGGCTCACCTTAAGAACAGGATTCCCTCTCAGTATGGGTTCGAGTTCTAGTTCGGCCACGTGAACGGACACAAAAAATTGTCGTTAGTAGGAGATTTTCTGCAATATTTACGTATTGCAGTTTACGGCATAGTGTATTACACTAATCTCAATACACACACATCACAACCATAGCCAACACATACAACAGAACAGTCTATTCACAAACAAATCACTCTTCTCATGCTTCTCGCATTGGAAAAGCCGCGTACTAGGATGCGAACCCACGCCTTACGGTGGCAAGCATTCCGACTACGTCGCGCTGAAGCAGGGCTTGCTATCGGGCCTAAATATTCCTGCACCTTCCACTTGGTCAGAAACCATACAAATACTTTCCCTGACCAATTACCTCAGGATTAAGAGGCTATGTGGTAATAATATATATATATATATATATATATATATATATATATATATATATATATATATATATATATATATATATATATATATATATATATATATTATATATATATATATATATATATATATATATATATATATATATATATATATTAAAGCTCTGCATGATATGATTGTATCATACAGAACTTCTTTTTTGAGGTTGTAAAACAAAGGAGCAAGTTGGAGCATATAATTGCAGTTTTAACAAGCAGGTAGCCTGAAGCTTGAACCCCAGATATCCTGGGTAAAAGAAAAATATAGCAATAAATAATACGATAAAACAAGATATAATAATATATAAATAATGATAATGACAAATAAATAAAATAAAAGTAAATTGAATATAAACAAGTAGGGCCTACATCGGCCTACTTGCATTTGTAAAAGTATATACAATAGTAAAATTTAGAAAATTTGCCGTAGGTTCCCTACTAGGAAGCCCTTGAGGAAGAATTAGGCCTTGGTTTATGTCTAACCCAAGGCTTGCTACCATGAATAAACTAACTAAGAACAGATGGTAAAAAATATAATGAAATTGCTACAATAGTCACTTCACACCTGGGGCCTCCTAATAGGGCCTACATCGGCCTACTTAATTATTTTAATTTATACATAATATATTAAATATTTTTGGGTCACTGCACTCACCGCATAAAACAGTATAAAAAGTTTTCTATAAAGAGATTGTTATAATGTTTATCTAATAAATTAATTCAATAATAAGATTACAAAAATCCGCTTGCTTGCGTAAGATAAATGGCGGTTAGAAGAGCGAAAACAAAGTATTGCCATCTCAAATAATTTTCGATAAATTTTTGAACACAGTTTATAAATTACAGTGCGTAATTTTATTTTGTTTATTAATATTGCGTGCTATTATAGAGGTCATTCATGACCTCCATCACCACAGGTACTCCCCTGCAGTGCTAAAGGCACGATACCCTAATCCAAATAGCGCGCCGGCCATCGAATGTGCCTACCTCTGCTCGATAGTCTAGTAGGAGCTTGGGATGGAGTCTGGACAGGATTCCCTGTTTGCGAACGTGTGATCGGGCGAGTCGGAACGTCTGCATAAGTCGTAAGGGTAGCCCGAGATGGAACTGGAGGTGAAGAATCCTGAGCCGGAGTGGAGGGAGGCAAGGGTGACGATGACCGTGCGGGTGGAGTCTGAGCCGGTCGTATTGGTGCTGGTGGCTGAGGAGGAGGAGGATAAGGAAGAGCAGGAGGAGGAGAAGGAGGAAGAGATAGGAACGTTAAAAGAACGAGTTGAAGGAGGAGAAATTGAAACAAAAGGTAAAGCGTCAGGGTCGAGAACAGGAAGAGGATTCGCCTCGAAGAAAGCAGGCTTAAGGCGGTCGATTGAAACGACTTCTGTACGTGTGGGACGCTGTATCGTGAAGAATTTCTCCTTCCTAAGTATCACTGGAAAAGGTCCATCGTACTTAGGTTGGAGAGCGGTGCGGTGGGAGTCATGTCGAACGAAGACATGAGTGCAGGAAGAAAGGTCCTTAGGGATATAGGAATGCACCTTGTGTGGACGAGAAGGAGTTGGTCTCCACGACGAAGCACAGCGCCTCAAGCGGGTAAGATAAGCAAGCGGGTCGGCTGTAGAAGGAGGAGAAGACTGTGAAAAGAAGTCACCGGGAAGACGAAGAGGAGAACCATACACTAAATCAGCAGCCGAACAGTGCAGATCCTCTTTAACAGCCGAACGAATGCCAAGCATTACGAAAGGGAGAGCGTCAGTCCAATTTTCCGGATTGGGCTGAGCTAGAAGAGAAGCCTTTAGCTGACGGTGGAAACGTTCAACAATGCCGTTCCCTTTTGGGTTAAAAGAAGTCGTGTGAATCTTCTCGGAACCAAGAAGATTCATCAAATCTCTCCATAAGAAGGATTCAAAAGGTCTACCTTGGTCCGTTGTGACAGAAAGCGGCACACCAAAGCGCGAAATCCAGTGAGCCAAGAAAGCTTTAGCTATGGATTCCGCGTTGGCGACAGAGAGAGGGATAGCCTCGGTCCATCGTGTGAACCGATCTATGCACGTAAGAATGTATTTCTTACCGCGGGAGGGAGGCAGAGGTCCAACGATGTCGATGTGGACACGTTCAAAGCGAGCACCAGGAGGTAAGAAAGTGCCTAGCGGGGACTTGGTGTGACGGTGGACCTTAGAACGCTGGCAGGGAAGACAAGTGCGACACCAAGTTGCTACATCGGCATTCAGATCAGGCCACACAAATCGGGCAGCAACCAGTTTGCGTGAAGCCTCAATGCCAGGGTGGGAAAGCGAGTGAAGATTGAGGAAGACAGCCTTACGGAACGATGCAGGTACGAAAGGACGAGGAGAACCCTGAGAGACATCGCACAGAAGTCTCTTCTCTATCCCAGGGAGTTGGAGCCACTCCAGCTTGAGAGAAGAGTCTTGTGGAAGTGCAGGATCCTCAGTAGTCTGGCACGTTGCCATAGCGTCGTAGTCGATGTTGGGTAAGGCTGAAATCGCGTCGATTTCAATGCGGGAGAGAGCGTCAGCAGTGAAGTTGTCGACACCTGAAATATGTCTGACATCAGTGGTGAACTGTGAGACATACTCAAGGTGACGAGCTTCTCGAGGAGAGTGCCGTTCGTTTCTGGAGACCATAGCGAAGGTAAGTGGTTTGTGATCAGTGAGTATGTGGAACTCACGACCCTCCAGAAAGTAGCGGAAATGACGGACGGCGAGATACATCGCAAGTAACTCCCGAAAGCACTAGCGAGTCTCAGGAGGTTGCAACTTGCGAGAGGAGAGCACACTCCGTTCAGGTGCTGCTGGAGGTGGACTAAGAGTGTGGCAGAAGCGAGTGCTTCTTTGGAAGCTTCAAAAGCAGCAGTAGCTTCGTCAGACCAGTCCACTTTTGTAGAACTGCCTCGGTGCTTGGGGCGGATGAGAGCGGTGAGGGGTCGAAGAATATCAGCGCCCGATTTGAGAAAGCGATGATAGAAGTTAAGCATGCCGAGGTACTGACGAAGCTGCTTCTGAGAGACAGGCCTAGGGAAGGTGCGAATGGCCTCGACGCGCTCTGCAAGAGGACAAATGCCATCCGCTGAAACAGTGTGTCCTAGAAAAGTAAGAGAAGGGACACCAAAAACACACTTTGCCGGGCTGAGGCGAATGCCACATTCATCCAACCTGGCAAAGACGGCACGTAGGTGTTGCTCATGCTCGGCAGGAGAAGAGGAAGCTATAAGGAGTCATCGAGGAGCAAAGAGGCGAAAGGAAGACCTCTAAGAACCTCTGGAAAGTCTGCGCTGCATTCCTGAGACCGAAAGGCATGCGAGTATACTCGAAGAGGCCAAAAGGTGTAATGATGGCCGTCTTCGGTATGTCCTCTACTGCTACTGGGATCTGGTGGTACGCCCTGACAAGATCCAAATGTGAAAAGATGGTCTTACCGGCCAGATTCGAGGTGAAAGACTGGATGTGCGGGACCGGGTAGCGATCTGGTATTGTGCAAGCGTTCAGAGCCCTAAAATCTCCCACAGGCCTCCAATCAGAAGCACCTTTAGGCACCATGTGGAGGGGGAGGACCATGAACTCTTGGAAGGGCGGACGATACCAAGTTCGAGCATGTGCTCAAACTCCGCCTTGGCTGCCTTGAGCTTGTCAGGAGGCAGACGCCGAGCACGAGCGAAAGTGGGAGAGCCAGTAGTCTCTATATGGTGGCGCACAGAATGTTGAACAGGAGAGGAAGAAGAACAAGGGTTCAACAGCGCCGGAAAATCCTTCTGCAGGATGGTGAAGAAGAGGGAGGTACCAGAAGAAGGAGCAACCGCAGAGATGCCTTTAAGAGCAGAAGAAACTACGGTACCTGCAGAAGACAGAGACGTACAACCGTCAACCAATCTCCTGTTTCTTAGATCGACCATAAGGTCGAAATGTGACAGGAAATCAGCTCCCAAAATGGGTTGGGTCACGTCAGCAACCACGAATACCCAGGGGAATTGACGGCGGAGAGAAAGGTCTAAGGTGCACAAGCGCTCACCATAGACGGGGATGGTACTACCATTTGCAGCGTAAAGAGCCCGGTCAGGAAGAGGAACAGCGGACTTCTGGGTAGCATCTCGAGGAAGAAGCGAATACGACGCACCGGTGTCAATCAGGAAGAACAGGTTTGTAGACCTGTCGAAAAGGCGCAGTACATCCTGGGACGAGGAAGGCGGAGAGGAAGAACAAACGGAGGGGTGGCTGGATCCACCGCCTTTATGGACCGCTGGCTAGGGGGTTTCCCGAAAAAGTGCAGGGTTGGTTGCACTTATTCGCTTTCAGGCCAAACCGGTGGTGGTAAAAACAATACCCATTTGGATATTGCTGAGGGCCTGGGGTGGGAGAACGGTCAGAAAAGCGACGACCTGAAGAGGAGCGGTTGCGGGAACGAGAGTCCCTTTGAGACCGTAGCATGGCGGAGATGGACATCAGCTCCGCCTTGATGTCTGCCATGCCATGTTCCAAAGTCGAAAGACGGGTCTCTATACTCGAAAAACGGGAGGAACAGGGGTCGTGAGAGGCGCTGGAGATGGACCAGGGGTACGAGGGATGGGGCGGGTACACCGGGTAAGAAGAAGAAGCAGCGGAAGAGGGAACCGAAGAAACCGCAGGGGTGGGGGAAGAAAAAGTATAAGGAGAAGAAAGCGAAGAAGACAGTGGAGGCAAAGAGGTAGTGTTGCCATCTCAAATAATTTTACATAAATTTTTGAACACAATTTATAAATTACAGTGCGTAATTTTATTTTGTTTATTAATATTGCGTGCTATTATAGAGGTCATTCATGACCTCCATCACCAATATATATATATATATATATATATATATATATATATATATATATATATATATATATATATATATATATATATATATATAATATATATAAACATATATATATAAATATTTGATTTTTATGTTTATATATATACACTATATATATATATATATATATATATATATATATATATATATATATATATATATATATATATATAGCTGCCTACCCAATTATAATCTTCAATATATATATATAACAACCTTAACATACATATATATATATATATATATATATATATATATATATATATATTATATATATATATATATATATATATATATATATATATACTGTATATATATATATATATATATATATATATATATATATATATATATATATATATATATATATATATATATATATATATATATATATATATATATATATATATATATATATATCTTTATACTATATATATATATATAAATAACATATATATATATATATATATGTATATATATAATATATATATTATATATATATATATATAATAATATGCTACTATAATATATATATATATATATATATATATATATATATATATATATATATATATATATATATATATATATATATATATATATATATATTGAAGCTGTGGGTGCTTAGGACCGCTTCTTTAAGGTTGATTGAGAAATGTATTTTTCTTTACAAGTTTATTTTCTTACAGCTAATTCACAAGTTAGGGTTGGACCCCTGTCCTAAAAAAACAAAAACAACAAGGCATTAGAACAGGGTAATCCTAGTTATTACTATTCCACATATGAATCATATTCTGCAGGAAGAATTCCTACAGAACATGAAGCCTATGTAGAATAGTAGTACAAATGATTATTAGTTTGGGAGGAGCTGTTTTATGTATATGCATACACAGGCAGGAAAAGGATCCTCCCTGGTATACATTTGCATAAAGCAGCATTACATTTGATATGAGTCTCACACAGACACCTATATACATATATTAAAAATTGCCTATGTTGTTGTAACTTCTTTGACTAGAGAGAGAGAGAGAGAGAGAGAGAGAGAGAGATTTGGGAGGGAGAGAGAGAGAGAGAGAGAGAGAGAGAGAGAGAGAGAGAGAGAGAGAGAGAGAGAGAGAGAGAGAGAGAGAGAGAGAGAGAGAGAGAGAGAGAGAGAGAGAGAGAGAGAGAGAGAGAGAGAGAGAGAGAGAGAGAGAGAGAGAGAGAGAGAGAGAGAGAGAAAGAGAGAGAGAGAGAGAGAGAGAGAGAGGAGAGAGAGAGAGAGAGAGAGAGAGAGAGAGAGAGAGAGAGAGAGAGAGAGAGAGAGAGAGAGAGAGAGAGAGAGAGATTTGGGCTGTTCACCTCTGCGCTACTATTACCCAGCTTGGCCTCTCTTCAAACTGCTATGTGAGGTGCATGCCCGCTAGGGTTAGATATAGTAAATACCGATCTATGCGACCTCTATTTACTATATTGATGCTAAATTATATTTAAAAGTTTCTAAATCTAACATTTTGGGCTGTTCACCTCTGCGCTACTATTACCCAGCTTGGCCTCTCTTCAAACTGCTATGTGAGGTGCATGCCCGCTAGGGTTAGATATGTGCGGAAATAACGGCCTATCCCAGAGCTGTTATTTCCCACATACTTAAAGATACATGCAACTCTTAATCTCCACCTAGTTTTCTCCTTACTCTAGCCTCTAACTCCTAAGTTTGGCTAATTGCTTCAAACGCTACTTAAGCTTACTGCGAATTTTACACTGGCATGCATGAACACTCCCTAATTAATTTTTATTGTTGTGTAAGGCCTTCTAAGGTGCTAACTCTAGCCGATTTGCTGATACCTCTCTGCTAAACTATTGCGGCTCCCCGACCCTAAGCCTACAGTCTTAGGTCGGCTATCATTGCTTACTTTTGCCTTGCCGCCTTAATACTATTTTAAATTCCACTCTGCCTTGTTCCTTACCTTGGTTTGGTTTCATAAATGGTGTTTGGAATAGGTTGCTAGCATTCACTGGTTAATTGTTTATTTTTTATTTTTTAAAATGCTGATTTCATTTCGCGCATTCAGATGTTCACGATATCTTCAGAACGGAAAAATGCTAGCGTGTGGGTGGAGCCTATTTCGGAGAATAATTGGATATGCCTTAGTTGGAGCTTTTAGGGCGTAATCTCTTAATTTTTATTTCTGGCATGATATGTTATATACCTAGAGTGGATCCACACTATATACCCCCCTGCAGAGCTGAGGTCGCAGTTGCTTCAATCGCGGAAGCGAAACGGCCTCCGCAACTTGCGGCCTCTGCTCGATACATTTCCAGACGAAGTGGGTTGCAAAACTGGGCGCAGACAAGAGCGGGGAGGTTGTATTGGAGACGTAGGAGTGTGGGCGAGAGCGCGAGAAAGAGAACGAGTAAGAGGACGAGGGATGCGAGAAGGAAGTGGAACAGCAGGAGAGCTGCCTGTGGAAGGCAAGGCAGGAGGTGGAGAAGTGGAAGGAGACGGCAGAGGAAGAGGAGGAGGAGGGAAAGGAAGTAGATCTGGGTCCGAGAGGAGAAGTTTTGATAGGTCTAGAATCAGTAGGAGTTGAAGGAGGTGAAGAGTCGGGAGGAGATGAAGGAGGTGGAGAATCTGGCACAGGGTAAGAAGGTGGGGCATCCAGAGGAATCGGGATGGGTTTAGGGAACAAGTCCGATGCCTGGACGTCCGGAGGGTTCGCCTCAAAATAGGCAGGTTTGAGACGATCGATCGATATAACGTCGGTACGAGTAGGAAGCTGTACTTTGAAGAACTTCTCCTTCCGAAGTAAAACCGGGAAGGGCCCGTCGTACTTGGGTTGGAGGGGAGAACGGTGAGTCATGCCTCACCAAAACATGGGTACAGGAGGAAAGATCTTTCGGAATGTAAGAGTGCACCTTTTGCTGGCGGGTCGGAGTAGGTCTCCATGAGAGGGCGCAGCGTTTCAAGCGAGTGAGATACAGGGTGGGGTCTGCAGTAGCAAGCGGGAAAGATTGAGAAAAGAACTCGCCAGGCAGGCGAAGTGTAGAGCCATAAACAAGTTCTGCAGCTGAACACTGAAGATCTTCCTTAACGGCCGTGCGTATACCCAGCATAACCAAAGGAAGAGCCTCAGTCCAGTGTTCTGGTTGTGGATGTGCCATGAGAGAGGCTTTAAGCTGACGGTGGAACCTCCCACAAATCCCGTTCGAGATAGGATGGAAGCTGGTGGTATGGATCTTCTCAGAACCCAGCAAGCGCATCAAATCTTTCCAGAGGAAGGATTCGAAAACGCGACCTTGATCCGTCGTGACCGAGAGAGGAATTCCGAACCGATAGATCCAATGAAACAAGAAGGCTTTAGCTATAGATTCGGCAGTGGCAACAGAGAGAGGGATAGCTTCAGTCCAACGAGTGAACCGATCGATACAGGTGAGGATATATCGCATGCCATGAGAAGGTGGAAGAGGTCCAACAATGTCGATGTGAACTCTTTCAAAACGTTGACCAGGGGGCAAGAAGGAGCCCAAGGGAGCTTTAGTGTGTCTTTGCACCTTAGAGCGTTGACAAGTCATGCAGGCGCGGACCCAATTCGCTACATCGGCGTTAACTTTAGGCCACACAAAACGAGCTGTTACCAGTTTGCGTGAAGCCTCGACGCCAGGGTGTGAAAGCGAGTGGAGATTGCAGAAGACTGCCTTTCGCAGAGAATTTGGAACGAAAGGGCGAGGGTGGCCTGTTGAAGTGTCACACAAGAGTCTCTTCTCTATGCCCGGAAGATTGAGCCACTGCAGCTGTAGAGAAGAGTCCTGCTGAAGATCGATATTGTCTTGCTCCTGGCACGTGGCCATGGCTGCGTAATCAATGTCAGGAATGGGGGAAAGAGCATTAATTTCAATCCGAGAAAGAGCATCCGCGGTGAAATTATCCACTCCGGAGATGTGACGTATGTCTGTCGTAAACTGGGAAACGAATTCAAGATGACGAGCTTCACGGGGGGAGTGACGTTCATGCCGTGAAGCCATTGCGAAAGTGATCGCTTTGTGGTCGGTCAGGATGTGGAACTCCCGTCCTTCCAAAAAGTACCGAAAATGGCGAACAGCAAGATACATAGCAAGCAATTCCCGTCCAAAAGCACTATACCTTGTTTCGGCGGGTTGCAGCTTGCGTGAAAAGAAGGCAAGTGGGCACCATTCGCCCTTTTGGAACTGCTGAAGCACCGCACCAACAGCGAAATCGGAGGCATCTACCTGCACTCTCGCTGGTGCGGTATCGTGGGGATGAACTAAAAGAGTGGCGGAGGCGAGGGCTTCTTTGGAAGCCTCAAAAGCAGACTCTGCAGCCGGAGACCAGTCGACTTTAGTGGTGCTGCCTCGCTGCTTAGGACGAATGAGTGCTGTAAGCGGGCCCAGGAGGGCTGCCGCTGATTTCAGAAATCTATGGTAGAAGTTGATCATTCCCAGATATTGACGAAGCTGCTTTTGATTTTGGGGAAGAGGGAAGGCGCGGATAGCAGCGACACGGTCTGCAAGAGGGCAAATACCCCTGGCCGAGACTGTGTGACCAAGGAACGTAAGAGAAGACGCACCGAATACGCACTTGGTAGGATTGAGACGAATTCCCGCATCATCCAACCTACCAAAAACGGCACGTAGGTGATCCATATGTTCTTCAGGAGAGGAGGAAGCGACTAAAAGATCATCTAAATATGCCCAAGCAAAAGGAAGGCCACGGAGGATAGAATCGATGAACCTCTGGAAGGACTGGGCTGCATTTTTCAAACCGAATGGCATTCTTGTATACTCAAAGAGGCCAAAGGGGGTGATTACAGCTGTCTTGGGAACGTCCTCCGGAGCCACGGGTATCTGATGGTAGGCTCGAATTAAGTCCAAAGAAGAAAAAATGGTGTTGCCAGACAGGTGGGAAGTGAAACTTTGTATATGCGGTACAGGGTACCTATCCGGTGTTGTGGCAGAATTCAAAGCCCTAAAATCACCACAGGGTCTCCAATCGCCCGTGGTGCCCTTAGGGACCATGTGTAGCGGAGAAGACCAACAACTCTTGGAAGGGCGCACAATGCCAAGTTGCAACATGTGATCAAACTCGGCCTTGGCGGCTTTGAGTTTATCAGGAGGAAGGCGGCGAGCTCGAGCAAAGGTGGGTGGGCCAGTGGTCTCTATATGATGTTCCACAGAATGCTTAAGAGGGGTGTCTGAAGAGCAAGGATGCAATAAAGAAGGAAAGTCCTTCTGCAGGATAGAAAGGAAGGGAGACACTACCGAAGATGGCGGAGCGATAGCGGAAATGCCCCTTAGCTCTGGAGAACCTAGGGAACCGTGGGAGTAGAGAGAAGTATCACCGTCAACTAGACGCCTATTACGAAGGTCTACCATAAGATTGAAATGGGACAAAAAGTCAGCGCCGAGGATGGGCTGTGTCACTTCAGCGACGAGAAAAACCCATGGAAACTGGCGGCGGAGAGACAGATCCAACGTACATAAACGCTCTCCATATACCGGAATGGAAGAGCCATTAGCAGCGAAAAGTTGACGGCCTGAAAGAGGGATAGCCGAGTCTTGAGAAGGGTTGTTGGGTAAAATCGAAAGGCTAGAGCCGGAATCGATCAAGAAGGCAAGTTTAGTGGACCGATCGTAGATACGAAGAACATCCTGTGTAGTAGGAGGAGAAGGAGAAAAAGAGCCGGCATCTCCCGTCGCTCCTACGACGGGTTGGCTGCTGAGTTTCCCTGCTGGAGTGAGCAGGTGGGATCGCACTTATTCGCGTCCATACCGAAGGTATGGTGATAGTAACAGTACCCATGTGGGTACTGGCGCTGGCGGGAGGAAGAAGCAGAAGGTGAACGAGGACCGCGAGAAGGACGAAAGTTGGAAGGAGTGCGATCGCGAGAGCGAAAAGTGTTATTAATACTAGCCGAAGTGATGGAGAGAAGAGCAGATTTAATCTCAGCCATGCCCGTTTCAAAAACCGACATCCGGGCCTCGAGAGATGCCAGAGAATTTTGTACTGCGAAAATCTGAGGGTGGGAAGGTTGGGGTGGGTGGGAATAAGGAGGTTGAGCTGGAAAGGCGGCAGAAGGCGGTTGAGGGAGAAGGGGAATGTGATGGGCGTGCGGCGCAGCTGTTTGCGGGGGAGGGGGAGCGGTAGCGGTGGCAGGTGTGGGAGAGACTGCGAAAACGTTGGAAGTAGAGGTTATAGGTGGGCGCACAACCCGGTCCGCTATGGCAGCAAACTCAGGGAGAGTTTGCGCCGGATTCAACGACTGCAGGACACTGTGATGCTCAGCGGGCATCTTCTGGAGGAAGAGTGTACGAATAATTTGCACCTCTCGCGGAGAAGGTGTACCCCCCAACAAACCCAGCATTCTCGTCATCAACTCTGATGGTTTTTGATCACCCAGGGCAACGCCTCTAAGCAGCGTCTCTACCCGTTCCTCTCTGGTGGGGGCCAATCGGTCGGTAATGAGTGTCTGGAGAGCGGCGTACGGGGTGGTAGAGGCCCTAGTTTCTGCTAAACCGTCCCTAATTTTGGCCAGACAAGACTCTGGGAGAGCATTCACCACCCTCGCATATCTCTCCTTCTCGTCTTCTATGGACAGGAGCACAGACTCTGCGAGTTCAAACCAAAGGTCAGGATCGTTAACAAAGAAAGGTTGGAGATGGATAGATCGCGCGGACATGGTGAAAGGCGGAGAATTAGGTAGAGCTAGGGAGAGAAAGGAAGGGAAGGAAGATGGGGAGCAAGCGGGGGCGCTAATAGCGGATCGCGGGGTGAAAAGGCAAAGAAATTACACCTTAGGGGCTAGACCCAGAATAAAAACGATTGCTGCGATATGAAATTGCCCAAAAAACACTAAAAAAAAAAAAAAATTTTTTTTTTTTTTTTATTTTTTTGTTTTTCTTGGCCCCAAGGGAGTGTACAAGTTTCCTCCGCACAGGTATTGGCTATTCAATATTGAGGAAT